>PVJX010005336.1:0-86377 GCA_004027295.1 Dolichotis patagonum
AAATTTTCTTATTAATTCTAGAAGTCTTTTGGTGGAATTTTTAAGAGTATTCTTTAGAGGAAAATAACTCTGCATATCATGCTAGGAGGATTTGTCTTTTTGCGCTGGTTTACTCCACATAACTTCTTCCAGGGTATCTGGTCAAATTGAATATTTGCAGTACATTTAACATGCCATTTCTTAAGCATCCTCATAAATACATTAGTGGACAATTTACTATTTTCCTATACACAGTGCGACATGTTCTCACAAGTAGCTGCGTCGTCTCTGGTTTGTTATGTGTTATGAAATGGTCCTATAATGCTCATAAATTGTTTTCTTGGAAAAGAGGGACTTAGAGGGGAAAATGGGGTTCTAAAGCAAGATCCAAGTTCCTGCTAACTAATAGGGCTTACCCTCAGCACCTACTAAATGACAAAAATACTGAGAATTGACAGTAATAATGTATGTCTAACTGTAAACAAAAAAGTCTCATAAAATAGCTCCTTTGTTGAGAGAGAAGTTTACAGTGATCTCTGGAAAGGAAGTTTGTTTAATCAGACTGTCACTTCGAGGAAGAGTGTCTACTTTCTTTTATTACCACATAACATGTTGGGGTTACTTTAAGAAAAAAAGGAAACTATTCCTTATTTCAAACGCTCAGGGTCAGATTCCAGTCACAGGAGCATCAAAAAAAGCATCTAGTGTTTGAAAAATCGGCTCTGTGCTTATCTGTTTATGCAAACTGGTTTAAAAAAAAAAAAAAGCAGGTCAAATGTCCTCTTTTTTTGAGGAGTGTGCTTTGTGAAGGCAGTTGGAGAATCTTTGTGCCTGTTGGGCATTTTGATTCATGCCATTAATAAGCTGGTTAAAATTCCCATCATATGTCCACTATCACCATTCCTATTCAGTACAGTTCTGGAGACATTAGCCAGAGCAATTAGATAAGCAAGAGAAATAAAATAAATAAGGATAGGAAGTAAGAAGTGAAATTATCATTATTCACAGATGACGTGATACTCTACATAGAAGACCTCAAAAAACTCCACCAAAAGGCTTTTAGATTTAATAACCAAATTCAGTGGTGTATCTAGATACAAAGTCAACACTCAAAAGTCAATAGCATTCCTGTACACAACAACAAACTCACTGAGAGAGAAATTAGGGAAACCAAACTTTTCAAAATAACATCCAAAATAATGAAATACTTAGGAGTCAATCTAACATAGGAAGTAAAAGATCTATACACTGAAAAGTACAGTACTCTGAAAAAATAAATCAAAGAGAATCTCAGAAAATGGAAAGATATTCCTTGCTCATGGGTAAGAACCAATATTGTAACAATGGCCATACTCCCAAAACTGTTACACAGATTCACTGCAATCCCAATCAGAATACCATTAGCATACCTCACAGATCTAGAGAAATCGTTCCTAAAATTCATCTGGAAACACAAGAGACCTGGAATAGCAAAGGTAATACTGAGCAACAAAGGGAAGGCAGGAGGCATCACAATCCCTGACTTGTAATTATACTACAAAGCTACTGTGATTAAAATGAGCATGATACTGGCAAAAAAAAACACTGGACCTGAGAATCAGTGGAACAGATAAAAGATGCAGATATAACTCTGAACACACTCAGCCACCTTATCTTTGACAAAGGGGCCAAACATGTTCACTGTAGGGAAGACAGCCTCTTTAATAAATGGTGCTGGAAAAACTGGCTTTCCACATCCCCAAGACTAAAACTAGACCCATGTCTATCACCACGCACTAAACTAAAGTCAAAATAGATAAAAAAAATCTAAATATTGAAATGGAAGCACTAAATCTACTTAAAGACAAGGCAAGTAAAAGCCTCAAAGACATAAGTATAGACAGAGAGTTCATGAACTAAAACCAACCTACACAGGAAGTACCTCAAAGACTCAACAACTGGGTTCTCATCTTATTAAAAAGTTTTTGCACCTCAAAATAATTCACCAACAGAGTGAAAAGAAAACCCACAGATTTGGAAAAATTTTGGTCAACTCTCCCTCAGACAAATAACTTTTATCTAGAACATATAAAAAATTTTTTTAAAAATCAGGCCTCCCAAATTTAAAGACCCAGTCCAAAAATGGACATCTGAAATAAACACATACTTCTCAGATGAAGAATGGTAACAGCAAATAAATATATGAAACACTGTTAGTATTGCTTGTCATTCAAGAAATGCAAATTAAAACACTAAGATTCCATCTCACTCTAGGAAAAATGGCTGTCGTCAAGAAATCAATAACAAATGCTGATGGGGCTGTGGGAAAAAAGAAACTCTTCTCCACTGTTGGTGACAGTGTCAGCTGGTGCAACCACTGTGAAAACCAGTGTGGCGATTCCTCAAAAAAGTAGAATTAGAGGTCCCATTCAACCCAGCTATTCAACCCTTCTGGGTATTTTCCCAGAAGAATGAAAACATCATGTCACAGCAATATATGTGCACACATGTTTAGAGCAACACAATTTGTAGTTGCTAAATCTTGGGAACAGCCCAAATGCCCATCAACCATGGAATGAATAAAAAAAGATGTAGTATTTTATACAGTGGAACACTACTCAGCTATAAAGAAAGATTAAACTCGAGGCTTTTGTAGATCAATAGGTACAACTAGAGACCATACTCATAAGTGAAATAAATCAAACTTACATGTGTGAACATCATATTGTCTCCCTAGTGTAAGAAACTGAAAGAGTAAATCAGATCCAAAAGACATGATAGATATTGTGAAAGGGAAAGAAACTCCTCAAAAGGAAATAACTGGGATGGGGGAAAGGAGAAAAGAAATGAGAAAAAACCCTTGTATGTATATCTATACATATATGAAGATAACTAAGATAATTGTACTAATTGTATTAGTTGATTGAAAAGAACAGTTACTGCTTATATTGTTTGATCAACTTTGCGTGCCTACATCTGGTATTCTGAGTAACTATTATAAAGACAACTATTCAATATAATAACCATTGTTACTTTCCTATCATTTTGTTTTGAAATTCCGTATTGATTTCATTGTTTTTTTTATTCTCCTTTAAAAGATACAATTAAAACAAATAATATTCCCACCATAAGCAACTAGTTTATCTTAAATTACAAGTAGAATCTTTTTGGTCATGGTGGCTCATGCAATCTTGGGAGGCTGACGTATGCGGGTCAAAACTACAAGACTAGCCAGAGCAACTTAGCAAGAACTTGTCTCCAAATAAAAACTTTTGAGAGAACTAGGAATTGCCCTGCATCAGAGCAGAACCCTCTGTGTAACAAACCCTTTTATTTGTGTGTTTTATAGATAAATAGGTGCAACTAGAGACCATACTCATAAGTGAAATAAATCAAACTTACATGTGTAAACATCATATCGTCTCCCTAATGTAAGAAACTGAAAGAGTAAATAAGGTCCAAAAGACACAGATATTGTGAAACAAAACACACAAATCAAAACCAAACAAAACTCCTTGCAAGCCTACACAGATGTAAGACACCTGAGTTTTCTTAGGCGTCATCAATACATGCAGCTTTCTATCCTTCCTGGCAGCTCCAGACCATAGCATCTCAACACCTTTAGTCATCTAGAGAAGCAGGTTCCTCTAGACCAGTGTTGGTTAACCTTCAGGAATTTTCAATGTTACACGTGGCTAACTGCAGCACCTGTGCCATAGGTTTGCCCTCATTGCTAGACATGGGTTCTGCCCCCCACCCCGCCTTTTTTTTTTTTCTTTTTGGAGTTTACTGCAGTGTGATACAGCATGTGTGAGAGTGCTGGTCATGGCACCCTGCCTCAGTACAGTGTGAGCTCTTTAGGGCAGGCCCATCAGCTGTCTGTAGACATCTTCCCAAGGCCTGAAATCCAAGTTGCTTGCTTAGTAAATAATGGACAAAATGGAATGAGTCAGTGAGAATGAGTGAAGCTTGGGATGAGAGGTGAAATTCTCGGAAAACCAATTTCTCTCCTGTCACATCTACTGCCACTCATCTCCTGGGACTCTTATTTATAAATGCACACATTTTAAATATTGTTTATGTAACAAAGGACAAAGAAAACATACCAACTAGAGAGAGTGAAAACTGAAGCGCGCACCTCAGATGGCGCACACGGGGTGCTGCCTGAGCCTTTGTCCTTCCCCCATGACAGCCAGAGTCAGCAGGGCTTCTGATAATTGGTTCTTGGAGACTTCTGGAAGAGATGACTCCTAGAATCTCTTACCTTGTTCTTCAAGCACAGAAGACAGAGGGCTTCTGTCATTAAGAAAACTTGGACAAGAAATTACTTTTTCCTCATATACAGTGTTTGTCCCTTTGTCTAGAACATAGAAGAGAAGCCCAAAATGTTTTAAATAGTATAAGATTTATCAGTCAGATTAATCTAGTAGCAAGAAGAATTTTGAGATTATCACATATTATATGATGCAAACATAACAAATTCCAACACTATTTCTAAAGAGTGAGACCAGGTTATGATGCTAAGTGTGACATCCTTGATACAATTCATATCCTTATAATTATGGCTTACCACATCCTGTCTGAATATTTATGATGTTATTTTCAACCAGTGAGAACATCCATTCTGTTTTTCAGCTTCTCCAGTTGGCAACGGTTACATCAAGCCTCCAGTCCCACCTGCCTCAGGCACACACAAGGAGAAAGGGCCACCAACCATGTTACCCATCAATGTGGACCCAGACAGCAAACCAGGAGAATATGTCCTCAAGAGTTTATTTGTCAATTTCACAACGCAGGCTGAGCGCAAGATTCGCATCATCATGGCAGAACCGCTGGTGAGTGTGTGCCGGGAGGCCTCCCTCTTTTGAAATTCTTCTGTACGCTGAATTGTGTAGGGATTCCACGTTCCAGGGTTCCATATCCATGGAGTCAACCAACCTCAGATTGAAAAGATTTGAAAAAGCTAACTGTACCTGTGCTAAACATATGCTTAACTTTTGATCATTATTCCCTGAGTACTGCAGTATATTAACTATTTACATAGCGTTTACCTTATGTTAGGTATAGTAAGTTATCTAGATGATATAAAGTGCATAGGAGGATATGCATAGGTCCCATGCAACTATGCTGCCATTTCATATAAGGGATTTGAGCATTTGTACATTTTTATATCTGAAGGAAGGGATGCTGAACCCATCCCCACAGACACCAAGGGATGACTGTACCCTGGACTTTTCCATCCCAGTGAAGGACGGATTACTAATCATCTGCTTTCTAAAGGGTATTTTTTTAATCATAGGTTTAAAAAGATAATTGTTAGATTTCCTAGTCTGAGGGGAAAAATTATGGGAACTTTAAGACAATCATTAACAAATGAAACAGTATCATGCTTCATTGCACAACAGGCCAACAGACATCATTCCCCAAGAACTAGTCATGATAGAAAAATTGTGTGTATGGTCTCATCTACATATATTTGCTGCAAACAAAATTTTTCATCCTGGTTTTAAATGTTAAATGAAAAAAAAAATTATTGTTCTTCAAGTGTCTGTCTCGACTTCCAGGGTGAGAACATAAGGTTCTCAGTACAATATTGTCAGAGGAAGTGTTTTGGCAAGTCATTCAGAGTCCCTGCTTCAACTTCTGAAAATTGGAAGTCAGGAAATTCTTGACTTACTTACTTTAGATCCCTTTTTAGGTGGCTGATGCCTTTGGACTTCAGTGCCTTTCACTGCAGTTGTGTGCACTGGGAAATAAGGCGTGGGTCAGCCTTCTGTTAATCGCTTTAACAGGGCTCTGAGAGTACTGAATCTTGAAAGGACAATCAGGAAGGAAGAAAGTGCAATTGGTAGGTTCACGTTACTTGTTTTCTGACCTTGGTTGGGCCACACACAATAAGAGAAAAGGAAAGGAATTCAGAGTGACGCAGCTGTTTCTATGAAGCAAGGCTTCATACCTCCTGTGAATGTACTGGAGCAATATGAAGATAATCACGGTTTGCTTTGCAGAATTGTAGCTGAAAAAAAAAATAAAAGAATCATAGCTGAAAATGGTTAGGGCAGTATTACTGAGTCCATGGCACAGATCTCCGAAAATATGTAATGTACGATGAATAACATCTTCTGTTAAAAAACGACCTGTATGAAAGAATCACATCTTAGTTTAGGAATCAGAATTCAAGACTATTTGTTAAGTATGTTTAACCGAAAGTTACAAACATTGCATTTTAAAGGTTTTATGAGATCGACAGATTATCTTTCTGCATTCTCTTAGATTCTATTCATTTAATGAATTTCTAGGATTATAGAAATTGTTTCTTGGTTTTACAATTGTAATCACTTACATTTTTTCCTTTATCTTTGTTACATTCACTCACGTTTTCAAGTTCCCACTGCTCTTACTACTCAGGTAGTTAATAGGGAGTACTTAGTGTGGGCCAAGCACTGTGCTTAACTTACTCTTTACAGTAAAGTTAGGTTCTATCTCATCCACAGGTGGGGTAAGATAATATAGATAAGGTTAAATTACTGCTGAAGGTCACACTTTTATTGATTGAAATTTAGGCTGAGTGAGTTAGAGTCCATTTCTGAACTGCATTAACTGCACTCTGATCAGTCTTTGTGTATCATCTATAGATAAAGATATTGTCACTCTTTCTTTTTTTTTTATTTTATTTAAAGAAAAGAAAGAAAAAAAAACAGAATAAATGGTAGCAACAATACAGAATTCCAAGGAAAAAAGGAAAAGAACAACAACAAAAAAACCTGAGATTATTACTTGACAAATTACATACTGACTTTTTGGAAATAGTTGTTCAAATTATAAAGTTAAAACATGTAAAGTAGAAATTCAAACAGTGAGTCTGTTAACAGTTCTGTTCCACGATCTGACAAAAAAAAACACAGCTATATGGTCATCCATCTTACCCACTCAGATATACATTCAATTTTATCAAAAGGGTAAAATTAAACACAACAAAACAGAACAAAGCGGGTCACAAGAAAGCAATGTAAAGAACATTAATTCCAAAACTAGACAATTGGAGATATTCACTCTCTATCATATTGACTCTTGTTTTCTTCCAAATAGTTGTCCATATTGTCACATACAGGGAATTCACATGAAACAACCTAGTATGGAATTGATCTGAGCAGGACGAGGAGGGCGTTTCAGGTCTTCAAGACCAGACAATAGGAAAGCTGAGAATGGCTGTCATAGTGTCTCTTATTCTCCTAAAAACAGCGGTCCATACCTTCATGTGTGTTGAACTTAAACAAAACAAAACAAGCTAAAATCACTTTGAACAAAGGATGATAATTTTGCTGGATTACACATCATGACATTATGGAATCAGCACTGGGTCCTGTAGTGTCTCTTTTTCTTCAAAGTAGTTGTTCGTTTCAACATGTGTTATATAGTTGGTTCTTGTAAACTGTTTATAAGCTCTACACATGCATGAGTCTCTAAATGTATATCTATCATTTCTGTATTAGAGGTAAAAACAAAACAAAGCAAGATAAAACAAAACAATTCCTAGAAAAGCATGAAGCAAAAAAGTCATATATAACCTCAATATAAAGTGATCTACAATGGTTACCATGATGTCTCAGCAGTATATAACAACATTAATAAAAACAAAGCATTGGAGACATTATAAGACTTCAAAAGCAAGTAATAATCAAACCAGAGTGGGTATCTTAGTGAATCTTGTCATCTTCAGTGTAGTTGCCTATACTCTTAGACTTGATGCTGTCAATCATAACAGATTTAAATAAAATCAGTCAATACAAAGTAGCAATCTAACAACCCAGATTCAAATAAGATCATTCATAATAAGACAGTATAAGTTATAAAGGGCTTCAGATTAAGTTGATAGGAAATTAGGCATGATTACCATAATATGTCCTCTTCTTTTTGGGATAGCTGACCATGTCCTCAAGTCTAGCATAAGTAGACAAACTGGAACAGCACGTAATCCATCCAAGCAGAGTGATGAGAATAATGTAAATTTTAAATCTTGTTACCCAATTAACAATATCCTCTGCCTTCCTTTTTTAGACAATTCCTCCCCTTTCACTCCCATGGGGTGCACTGCTTGTTTTGGGTCCCATTGCCTCCCTATATAGAGCATCTCAATGGACCCTATCTCCTGATCTCTCCTGCCTGTGTTTCTCTCTGTTAATATTTCAAGGCCATCTATACTAGAGATTATAGCCAATCTTCTCTGCCTTATTTCTGCTATTCTGTTTTTCTGCCATTGGTTGTCTATTTTTCTGTTCCATTCCACTGTCTGCCCCGTTCACTGAGGCCTCTCTGCCACTGTTCCTGAAATGCTCGTATTCTTGTTCTCTCTCTCTCTAAAATGTCCTTCAGTATTTTTTGTAGGGTTGGATTGGTGGTCACAAATTTTTCCTCTTTGTCATGGAAGCATCTTGTTTCTCCATGAATTTCTAGAGACAGTTTTGCAGGATACATCAATCTGGGCTGGAGATTGTTCTCCTTCAGGGCCTGAATTACTTCACTCCAAGCTCTTCTTGACATGATGGTCTGTGTTGAGAAGTCTGCCATGATTTTGATGGGTTTTCCTTCATAGGTGATCTGTTTCTTTTCTCTGATGGCTTTTAATATTCTGTTCTTATATTGAATTTCTGGGATCTTGATTATTATGTGTCTGGGTGTAGCTCTGTTTTGGTTGTAGGTGGTTGGAGTTCTGTATGCTTCATACATCTGCATTTCATTTCCTTTTTCTATGCTTGGGAAATTTTCCTTAATGATTTCTGTGAATTGCCTTTGCGATTCCTCTGTTTTGACTCCTGCTTCTTCATTCACATGCTTTATTCTTAAGTTATAGATCCTCTTGTCATCCTCTAGTCTTCCAATTGTTACTGCCTGCTCCCTTGTTATTTTTAAGAGGTCTTCCCTTTCATGATCACACATTGCAAGCCTGTGTTCAATTTTTGATAGTCTATCTTTAGTTTCTTTCAAGCAGTTTTGCCAGTTTTCTATGGAGTCTTTAGTTTCCTGATAATCTCTTTGAATTTGCTTCATGAATTCTAGGTTTTTCTTGTTTTCTTCATTAAAGGTTTCTCTCATTTTGTGTTCCTCCATTCTTCTGTCTGTGTCCTCTTGAGAGGTGCCCAGCCTTTCTTTTATTAACCTACTTATCTCTTGTTTAATTTGAATTAATATTTCAGTTTTGATCCCACTTACGAGGTCCTGAAAATATCTCTTTATGTCTGCTACCGCTGTGTTTGATGTTGCATGTTTGCTGCCCTCAATCTCTTTTGTATTTACCTCTCCTGGATCAGTGTTCTCAGGGTTGGGGACTGGGGTTTGTTCTTATTTCTCCCTCTCGTCATGTTTTTGGTTCCTTCCATACAAGTGTGCAGTGTAATTCCCAGTCCCTTTGTTTGTTGGTTAAGGCTCCTCTGGAGCACACAGGCTAGGGGCTTCTGCCCTCTGCCGGCTGCTATCAGAGAGTGAAGTTCAAGGGAGCGCAGTGTGCGCTGGCTCCTCCCCTCTGGGCCAGTCAACCTTTGCAGGCCTTCACTGCATCAGTGTGTGGCTGTGCTCAGGGAATTAGTTTGTAGCAACCCACTGGGTCCCAGGCAGGGACAGGCCCAATCTAAGCAGATTCCACCAATCCACTCAGCGAGGGGAGCAACCAACTGAAGACACTTCCTTATGGAGTTAGGGCTCTCCTCCCCAAATCCAACATGTTGTCCAGTCAGTTTCCCCTTTCCCATGGGAGGGTCTTATTCCCACACTCACCACGTGTTGATGCTGGTCCCTGAGAACTGCTGGGCTCCCCGACCTTTGACTTCAGCGCGGCTGTGGTGCAAATTCATAGTGCCTCTGGGCAGGTCGTGTGCAGGGCCAGGTCCGGGGGAACCGCAAGCAGGGATGTTCAGCTCCACGCTCTGGCCGCTCAAGCCAGTCACATTGGCGCAGTTCAGTTGGTCAGGTCACTCTCAGGCAGGAATTCAGGCAGCTCGAGGAGGGCGCTGTGCTTGCTGATCTTAGCTTCACTAATGGTAGCCCCAGGACCTCATATTCGAGCGGTTTTATTAACTTTAGTTTCTTCCTGGGTTGAGAGAGTCCATCTGTCTCTGTTTGGGTCTCTCCAGGGTGTTAAATTCTGGCATTTAAACTGTCTCTCTCAGAGAGGATCTCTCTCCTGCTACCTACCGGTCCGCCATCTTTGAAAACTCCCCACCTATTGTCACTCTTTCACACCAGAACCCTTCTGTGACTTGAGTCAATCAAGTCAAATCTCCAAATTCCCACTGCTCAGAAAGTCTGATCCCTAAAAATCTCTAGCTGCTAAGGCACCTGGACCTTTGTCTCTCGTAGAGGAAGAAAACTGCCGTGGGGTCCAGAGGGCACATGTGGGGAGTTTAGGGTGCACAGAGTGGTAAACCACAAAGAAGTTTCATTTCACTCCTTAACCCAGGGAAATGAAAAAAAAAAATTCCAGTTAAAGCTCTCTTAATTTGTGTATCCTCATGAATTTTCTGAGGAACCCAAAAGTTAAAGAGATGATTCCTTTTGAACTATCCATGTTTCCAAGATAATAATTTAAATACTGTGCTGTTATTTAAGGGTATCTGAGATGAAATCACTTGGGTTTAACTGTGTTCATCTTTATTCAGTTTAGGATTTCTTAAGGAGTCCATTTTTCTTCTTTGCATAAGCATTAGATCTCAAAGACTCTTGTGTACACAGCATTCTTCTAATGAGGGGTAGACATTGCATTCCTTTGGTTATTTATCTCCAAACAAGAGAAAGTTTAAGTCCTCTTCATCAGCACATCTTTATGGTGTCTAGGGGGAGAGATGCTGCTAAAGGATAAAGGTCAAGGAGATGTGCCTGATGTTTTTAGTGGAAGAAATACATGCAACCAATTCTTTGTATTCTTTCTTACTTTTTATAAAAAGAGAGTGTTACCCTTTTATTTTTTGGCACAGATATAAAGTTCTGTGCCTTATCCGTTTCTTATCTGCTTAAAAGTACTTGGGAACTTTTATCACTGTATTTGCTTACTTATAATTGTGATAGTAGCTACAAATGAATTCTGTGTCTTATTACTTGATTCTAAAACTATGAATGTACATGCAGCATTTTGTCCTGTGGGCATAGCAAGAGGCATTTTTGGTTGTTTTGTTTTAGGGTGGCTTGAAACGGAACCAGCACTTGCTAGGCAAGCATTCTACTCCTGAGCCACACTCCCAGCCCTAGAGGTATTACTTTTTATGTGTGTAAAATATGTGTAAGTAGAATTCTAATAAACGTCCCCTTCTATTTCTCTTCCTAATTTAGCTTCTTGTAGAAAGGTATTGAATCCTTTGATAGCCTGAATTTATGTGTTTGTATAAAACCACAAAATTATTATCTTTTCCTTAATATAACTTGAGGTGGCAAAGATACTTTTCAAAAATTCAGATGTATTTGTTATTTAGGGAACTATGCAGGAATCTGTATTTTTGTTCTCTTTTAACTTTTTTTGCCAGAGTATCACTATAAGGCTGTCCTTAAACTCACTATGTAGCGCAGGCTGGGCTGGAATCACTGTGATCCTATTGCCTTGGCCTTTCAGGTGCTGGGATTGTAGGCATGTACCACCACACCCAGTTTGTGTCATTTTTAAAACACTGACTCAGAACTTCATATCAGCTTAACAGATTGTGTACAACAGATTATACTCCACATTGAATTAAAGTTTAAACTTTTATTTATGACTTGTTGATGCTCAAATAGCGAATCTTAATGGCAGTAGATAAAAACATTCTACCAGATTCAAATTTTAGCTCTTTTTTTAAAAATAAATATCTTTGTAAACATCTTGTACTCTTTGTACCCAAAAGATGCTCAGCTCATATTCATTAATATTTATGGAAAAGTCAATAGTTTTATTCTGATTTTATTGCTTCCTGGGGACATTTCATAGCCTCTGCTTTTATTCACTCTTACTACTGTTTCATCTTCCCAAAATGTTTTAAACAGGCTAAATGGGGTCATCTGTGTCTTTTTTTATGTTTTATTTCAAAATATTAAAATTACAGAAAAAGTCATGAGTGATAAACAACTGAGGCTTGTTCAGCTCAAAGTCTTTATTTCTTCCTCATTTATCAGCGGTGATTCAGCAGAGATAGAATGTGAGGTTGACATTCCTTTCCCTCTAGACTTTTGAAGATACTTCTCACTGTTGCCTCTGGAACTGCCACTGAAAAACCCATAGTTAATTTTTGCACGTGGACTTTTTCTTTGTTTATTGTCTTTGGTATGGTGCACTTCTACTACACTGTTCTTGGCTATGGATTTGTTTTTATTTTCTTGTTAGAAGCTCTTGTGCTTCTTGAATTGAGGATTTGCATCATTCATTAATGCTAGAATGTTCTTAACAGTTAACTATGTGAATATTGCCATTTATCCACTTTCTCCATTATCTTTTTCTGGCATTTCTATTAGACAATTATTGGACCGTTCATGCAGTATTGCATGTCTTCTTACTCATCTTTTTTTATTGGTGCCGCTTTGTGACATTTTACTGCATTCTGAGTAATTTTCTTAGCTCTGTCTTCCAATTTACTAATGCACTCTTAGGCTGTTGCTTAACCCTCCTGTGGGAAATTTTAATTTTGATGACTATATTTTTCATTCCAAGAAATGCTGTTCTATTCTCTTTTCCATGCACAAATAAAAATCTTAAAAAATTTTTAAAAGATCTATTTAAAGTTTTTGTTTTCAGTGTATTTTGTTCCTTATGTTTACAGCTTTCTTTCAGTCACCATCAACATACATTTTCTATCCCGTTTTAGATTATTATTCTACTATATCTCCGTTTGGGAGCCTATACTTACATTTCTGGTGTCTGATAAATTTTGCCAGTGGTATGTTACTTTTTTTACATACTTTGAAAATTTTTGTTTTGAACTCTTTACTGGGGCTTATATTTCTATGGGTCTTCCTTGAAACCATAGTGGGGGGAGTATTTCTCCAATACTGCTTTGCTTCTCCTTTCTGTTGCCCCAGAGTTATCGCTATTTAGGACCAAATATTTATTGCTATCTTGGCTTGGAAACTTCTTTACTAGCATTTGACATAAATATAAACCTCTAACTCATATAAGACTTAGTTTCAAAGTCTTGGGGAGTGTCATTTTGCTTACATTTTTTAACATAGAGCCAGGCAGAAACCACGGGAATAGCTTTTCCTCCTCCTATACCAGTGTATAGATTATTCCATGGATCATTATTTCATTGTTTAGGACCAAACTTTATGTCAGGTATCTTATTTCTAATGTTCCATTCCTCAAGGCCCTTAGCTGTGTTCCCTGTCCCCAAGTGGACAATAAAAAATTCCTCCATAGCTGGCATGGCAGCATGCCTATAATCCCAGAGTTTGGAGACTGAAGCAGGAAGATTACTGTGACTTCAAGGCCAGCCTGCACTGCAGAGTGAACTTGAGGCCAGCCTGAACTACACAATGAGACTGTGTCTCAAAAAAAAGGCCTCCATGAAGACAAGATATCACCCCCAGCAACAACTGTAAGTCCTGAGTCCGTCCTACTCTTCCTTCCCCTTTGTCTATCTTGTGAACTCATTCACCATTTTCCAAACAAAAGTTACATTGTGTACAGAATTAATTAATTTTATGTATGTATGTATGCGTGTATGTATTTTTGAAGCCATGGTACTGTACCACTGAGCTATATCCTGGCACTTTTTAAATTCTGTTTTGAGACAGAGTCTCCAAATTGCCCTGCCTGGCCTCTGACTAGTGATCATCCTCCCTCAGCCTCCTGAGTAGCTGGGATTACCTGCATGCGCCACTATACCCGGCTTCCAAGTGTTTAATGTATGGGGTTTTCCCTGCTACTGTGGTCTGTCGTCCTGCCTGAGTCCCCTGCAGAAGCCTTAGTCTGCTTCTCATCCAGATAAAGCCATCGTGGGCCTCTGCAGCATGAGGCCCATGTGCAGTCAGAAGTTTCCATGGCAAGGTGGGGTGCCCCCATGCTGAATAAAAGAAACAGTGGGGTCGGGGTGGTCACCAGTTCTTCCTCTGAGCCCCTCTGATGAATTGTCCATAGGTGCAGCCCTGTCCCTTAAGTTTCCTGCTCAAAACCTTCCTGACACACTCTTTTTCCCTCCTCGATCTGGCCAGGCCTCTTACTTCTACCATGCACCCATGTGAACCCACCTTTCTTGATTAACAGCATGTGTTTATGGATCTGATCCCTCCTCTTTGACTTCCCTGTAGTTCCTCACCCTGTCCATCTGTCGGGGACCATCTCACACACCCCTCACCTCACTTCATGTGTTTTGTGTCTCCACACAATCATGCCAATATGGACACACTCATATATACCTCTGAATGTCTACTTCAGGGGAACCAACTCTCTCAGACAATTCTGTCCTCACTAATATAGAATAATCAGAATAGGCTAATCTAGATGCTATCAAAATATATATTTTAAGGGTAAATGTTGCTTTGTGAAATTTTCAACTGTGTATGTGTGCATACTTGACTGTAGTATAAAATTATTTTTATGGGGATGTTCTTTAAATTGAAAAAACTACTATATTGGCCTATAAATTAGAGACAATACCTATATCTGATACATCTTTTCTGTCTCTCTCACTCTCTGTCTCCTTCCCTCCCTTTCCCTCTCTCTGCCTTATATATGCATGCACACATACAAACATACTGACACACCATGTTCCCACGTTTAGTACTGTGCTTTACACAAGTAATAATCAATAGTTTTTTTGAATGAAGGGACTAATGAGTATATGAATCAGTGAATAAAGTATTGAAGCAGCATGCAAGAAGTGTCTTTGTAGGAATCATGTGTTTCCAAAGGTGATCTTGCCAACCACTGCACTGATAATAATGGATTTTGCTCTGTCCTTTGTACTTGGAAGATGAATGCCCTACAATGTGCTAAGTACAATGTGTCAGCCTCTGGTCTTAGGGCATCTAAGGATACCTGTTATTCATTGATATGGTTACCTGATCCACCTCCCAACCCAGCAGTAGATGGAGAGTTAGATTGACCCTTAGCAGTCAGACGTGGGCTCAGCATATATGCTCTCATTACCTATGAGTTTCTTTAATGCAGCATCTATCACTGAGGTCGCAGGCCATTATCTTCCGAACAAGCTGTTCAAAAGCAAGACTCTTGCTACTCTGCCATAAAGAAGGATAAACTTGAGTCATCTGTAGGCAAACGGATGCACCTTGAGACTATAATCTTAAGTGAAATAAGTTGGACACACAAGTTTAAATATCACATTGTTTTTCTTGTGTAAGAAACCCAAAGGGTAAACAAGAAGCATAATGGATGACAGATATTGGAAAGTAGGAAGAACATATTAAGAAGAGAAAGAGAACAAGAGAGTGTTTAAGGGGAGGGAAGGAAGTGAAAAGGGAAAAAGAGAGAAGGAATTAAATGGAAATAAAGCTTTGTAAGTGGAAATGCAAAGGTTAAAGGGAGGGGAATGGGAAAAAAAATCACTATATAGTATTTACAGGTACAAATTGCCTATGAGGAATGTGGTCAGTATGTATACAAATATGTACTAATAAAAATATAAAAAAAGTACTACAGCTTTTCTGAATTCAGTTTTCAGTTTTTTGATTGAATGAAAAAGAGATAAAGTTAAGAATAAGAACTTCCATTCAAACCAATCTAAATTTGAATCCTGATTCCACATCACTAGTGTTGCATATCCTTGGGCCACAAATTGAACCCCTTCTTCCTGATTTACAGAGTGGGAGGCATAGTACTTGGTTCATACAGTGATTGACCACAATGACAGGTGTTATGTGTGGAGCACCAGACATACCTCCAAACACATCAGGCAGGGTGCTTGGTCATCATCGTCTTCGTGATCATGGTCTTCATCATGCAGCTGACACTGATTCACCAAAACTGGTGTCTTTCCTTAAAAGTCAGACACTCTTTGTGTTTGTCAATCAGAATGTGGGATTGAGCAGCGCAAAACGGCTGCCTGCTGTTGGTTCATCAGTGCTGTGGGATGCTCAATGTTTGTTGAAGCTGCTGTAAACAGACTTACATTGGGCCCTCTTGATGCATGTGTTTTGGGAAGTTGCAGACAAAAGCACACATGAGAAGACATTATGCCCACCACCTCACTGTTTCCCTAACAACATACTTGAGGCTCCCCAGCTGTTCATAGTGAGGATCAAAGTAATAAATCAACATCTGAGTCCACCTGTGATGGCTTCCTGAGACTTTCAAAGAGAAAACTTTAGAGGTTCTTGAGAGTAGAAGTCTCAGAGACAAGTAGGAAAGGCATAATTCCAGGTCATGGTGGAAGCCATGTGGCCCAAAACATGAAAGGTCAAATAAGTAGCAGAGAATCAAAAACTTTCAGGGATTTCCAGACGAGCTCCTCTGGGTAGCTCCTTTGGCCACCCTCCTTCATATACGTAGTCAGTACACAAAACACTTGTTTTTTTGTCACAGCCCTGCAACCAGTGTGTGCTTCTAGCAAAGTTAGTTAAGTATGATCCATTATTGTTTTCACTTCCATAAAATGAGAGTAGACAAGCAGCTTGTTCTTGAGCTCCAGTGTGTGTCTCAAATAAAATAAAAGTATTAACTCTTGCATCTCTGGGTATAAAAGTCATGCTTTGTTGGAGCCACTCTGGTTTAATCTTCTGTTGTCCCTGTGAGGAGCTACAGGAGAAGCTAAATTGGCATAGGGCCAGGGATTCCATCTGGATACAGTTTATGAGTATAAAATGTCAACAGGGAGAAATTCTAACTCACCTCCCAAAGAGAAAGAAATGGAAGGAGGAAAAGATCTGTGTGATTTCCAAAGAGGAGAACACACCAAACTTTCATCTGATCTTTGAGAAGACTAAAATGAGAGAGCAGTGCTTATCTTCTTCTGACACCCTGGAATTTAAAAGCAGTTTTATAAGGGAGGGTGCAGTGAAAATGATGATTTTTCATTATAGGGATTTTACTTAGGCCTAAATAACCCCTTGCTTGCAAAATACTTAGAGAAACAAATGCAGATAGAGGCCTTCGGTGGCCGCCCCTGTGCTGGTTTGGAGCACAGGTACGGTACGGGCTGGCGAGCCCAGTGATAAGTCATTAGGATGCTAAAAGTGACATGCTGGGATGGAGGCTTAAAACAGAACACAGCATGATCTAGTTTGGTTTGCTAATGTGAAAGAAACAATGAAAAAATTTTGTTTTAAAATAAGACATGAGAAAACTAGAAATAACATAAAATATTTTCTTGGGTGTATAAAATCTGTGATGAATGCAGGATGCCAAACTGTTTCAACACAAGGCATGGATCGGTAGTGTGAAATATGTCATAGCTTAAGACCAAACCTCTGTGAACACCAGTCGTGGCCAGCTGGACCCAACACTGACAGGCCAGCAGTTAGCTAATGGCAGCATTACTGCATACTCACATTGTTCCGGACTTTAATGTACCCCTGTCCTGACTCTAGTCTCACGAGCAGCTCCTGCTGGGTGCTGATGTTAGAGCTGACGTCAGGACATTCTCCAGTTCACCTAACATTAAGCAGAACATTGTAGAAGTGTGACACTGGCAACCTACCATCAATAAGCTATGTGGAACCAGCTTATTAGTTCTAGGAATTGTGATAAATTTGTGGTTCTAGATAAACGAGCCCTCTAGCAAGTGAAACACACACTTACCCCAACTTCTTATGACTTTAGCCTGTAACTGATGAGAGGAAGCACGCAGATTAGGATGCACTCTACTCATAGTTATAAAAGTCCTTTATTTGCTGCAAATGTGCTCTGTGGGGGATCATTTGCCTACCATGTGGAGGCCCTGGGTTCAATGCCAAGCACTGCAAAAAATAAAGCTTATGAAAGAACTTTTTTCTTTTTTTGACCTGAGGACCTGATGGAGCTTGAACACTCATCCGTATTCTTGCATTTCATCCCAGATGTCTGTCTTGTCCAAAAACTGGAAGATAACAGAAAGTATTCAGTCCTTTCATCTGGAACCCATTTTAATATTTGAGGAATTTGTGAACTGGAAAATCTTGCTATACTAAAAGACAGAATTACTACCTCTAATTAAGTTTTGATCTTTATATCTTTATATAGTGGAATGTCATAAAACCAGTTGTAATTAATCATATTCACAGCCCAATACCCATTCACCAATCTCAGCCATGGCATATTTTCTGTCATATTTTATCATGTCCAGATTCACAAATTGGGTTTTTTTTTTTCCTGCACCAGTTTTTTTACACCAGTCACCCTATACTAAGCTAACATTACGTGCTGTTGACTAATGATGTATAAATAGCAGAAATGCCAGCATTAGTCTCTCTTCCTGTGGACTCAAGTCGGCTTTCCTGAAGGACAGTTGGCTACCCTTTGTGGCCAAACACCTCTTTAAACAGAGGCTGCCAGGCTTCAGAGCACGTAATAAGAATATAAAGAGACCAAAAATCATTTCTAGCTTTAGCTCCTGCTGAGTGTAGTGATAAAAATCCAAGAAATGCTATCCAGAAAGAAGACCAAGAGACACTACTGGTTAGATAGGCAGTTAGATATCCCACTTAACAAAATACTGGCCTATTTTCAAATTGTAAATTAATAACTTTTAAAATAGTGCTTAGTGACACAGCTTAGCCTGGCTCCTCCCCCTTTTTAAATGTGTAAATACATCCCCTAGAAACCCAGAAATTCACCCTAACCCAGAAATGAAGCATTGTTAATGGCTGAAACCAGAGACAGTTGTTGGAAGGTTTAATTTGGTGGCTGGAAGAGGTGACCTTTCAGATGACCTCACAAACTCGCTGTTTTTTGATACCCAGTTCAACCCAAAATTTGTTTGCCTTATTATGAGTATGTTTGGAATCACGTAGATGAAAAACATTTCTTTTGTGGCTTCTAAATGGAACTTTTCAGCTGTGAAATGAAATGTAATGCACCACTATAGTCCAGTTTTACCATATAGTAAATAAACCATGTGAAAATTATCCTGAAGTAATAAAAGATCAAGGGGCCTTGTATTTCACTTTAATAGTATTCAAGTCATCCATGGGAAAGGTCATAATTTTTATGTCCAGGGGCATTGTAGGGCAATTATCAAAGTTTCCTCTTTTTAAGATACAGAGCTGAATGAAAATTATTCTGCAAGTTATTTTCAGTCTAGTTCTTCCTGATTATATGCTTTTCATTTTTGGGGGGGATCGAACTCACGACTTTGCACTTGCCAAACAGGTGCTCATGCCCATGCTTTTCATTCACCACTTACAGAGACATAATTTTTAATGCAAGTGAGAGATCATTTGAAAAAATACCATTGTGTTTTATAGTAACAATGTCACGGACTGGGGGGTGTAGCTCAGTGGTGAGCACTTACGTGAAGCCCTGGTTCCATGCCCTGCACCACCACAAAAATAAATACAAATAAATGGTATAGTACTGAGTCTTTAATATCGCTGGGTTCCCATACATTTTGCATTTTGACATTCACAAAAGTCACTGGTACAATTTTAGGCAGCAGTAGTTTTTACTGTTGTGTTGTAGCAGCTTTTTCTTTTTTTTTTTTTGGTACCAGGGATTGACCTCACGCTTGCCAGGCAGGCGCCTAAGCCACTGAGCTAAATCCCCAGCCCTGTTGTAGCAGTTTTAACCATCACATATTTTCAATTACACTGGTCATGCTAACAATGAGGACACAGTGTTTTATTAGGTACTTTTTATTGTTACATTTATATCTAGTGCTTTTGGACTTTAAGATTTCTTTTTCTTTTTCTTTTCTTTCTTTTTTTTTAAATGCAGTTCGGGTTGGCCTTGAATTTACAGTGATCCTGTGAGTGCTGGGATTACAGGTGTGTGCCACCACACCCAGCTTAACTATCATATTACATTTGTTGATGTTTCCTGATGCCTTTGAAGATTTCTGCCCAATTCATATGTTATAATCACATAAATCAAAGGGAGGAAGGTTGGAATATTCACGGAGGCTTTCCCATATGATCTGCCCTTGGGAATATAACATTTAAGGAAAAAGATTGGCCTGTGAGAGGTGCAGGGACAAATGTCTAACAGAGCGGGAGGAGAGCTAGCAAGAGAGGCTGTGATCCAAGTAGAAAAAAGGGGGCCTTTGATAGGGTCCCATTACAGCTGAAGATCTAGGGAGAAAGTACTGAAAAAGGTCACCAGATTTGCTGTTTGGAAAATTCTGGTGTCTCCAGGGAGATCATTTTTAGTGGTGACAGAACATCAAACTGCAGTGGTGGAAGAAAGGTGAGAAGACAGAGTGCAGACATTCACTGGAGAGCTGAACAGAGGCAGCAGCCGAAGGTGGGTGTGTGATCAGGGAAGCACCAGGGGGAGGTGTGTGAAGTATGCCAGTAACAGGGAGAAAGATAGGAGAAAGGTGAGAGTGAAGATACGGAGCCATGGAGAGCTAGTTGGTGCAGCAAGGTCCCTGACAAGGCCGGAAGGCATCCATGTCGCAATAGCGTACCCAGCTGGAGGGGTAAATTGGGACCGGTGAAATTGGAAATAGAACAGGTAACTCAGAAACAAAGGAGCGAAGGTTACAACTCACATTTTGTGATAGCCGTTTTAGTTAAGAAGAAAAAGAATGCCTGTAGGAACAGCCCTTTTCATTCAATTAAAATGAAAAAATTAACTCTGTAGATGAATTGAAGTTTCTCTTCCACTCTTCAAATAATGATTTGTGTTTGGGGCTATTAAATCTGGCAGAGAAATAGGGACCACTGAAATGAGCAAAGCCAGCTGCAAATAGGACAGATGATCTCGAGTTTCAGTTTTTAAAAAGGTGCCCAAAAAAGTCTTAACAGATGTGGATCTACTTCCTTATTTCACGCCGTAGCATCCTTCGCAGTATCTTACCTGCTGGCACCTTTGACTTCTTAGAGAACTGTTTGTGTCATTCTCTTCATCCTGAGTTTTACCCCAAGTGTTTTGGGTAGCAGTAAACATACTGTTTTGGTTATGGAAACTTATTTTACTAACTGAATAGAACAAAAGGAAAATAGTTCTGTCCATTTCTGTAAGCACTGTTCCTCCACATGCATCCAAAGATATTAACTACCATTAGTTGTTACTAGAAACTTCTGATATGATGAGTATCTTCCATTTTTACTTATGGAAAAACTTATGCATGCAGCAAGGGAACACAGCTTTCCACCAGAGTTCCATCAGCCAGGCAGTGGACAGTGTGACCAGAGTGTATCTTCAGAATGATTTACAGCCCTGAATCCTGAATCCCTGACTGCCCCTCATGCCAGGGCAATCATTTGTCGTGAAAGGTCAGTAGAGTGATGCCTTAGTTGTTGGACTCAATTCATTCCAAATTCGTATTTGGACACTGAAAAGTTTAAGAACTAAACATATTTTTCCCCAGAATAAATAATGGAAAACTAACTAATTGGTTCTGAGGCCCAACAAATTATACTTATAAATTCATTTTTCCAGGATTTTAACAAATTTCACAATGATTTCCTTAACTCTATCGAAGTTCTCACAATTTTCCTCTTCACTTCACTGCTTGTATCACTTTCTTTGGAGCCATAATTTCAAAATTTTATGCAAATACAGTGCAAAAAAGCATGATGACAAGTATTTTAACACACACACAGTGATGGTGAACCTTGAGTACTCGTGCCGCAGCAGGCATGCAGAGCTCGCTCTGCTGGCTCCCGTGCCGAGTGTGTGAGTTGTTTTTCTCTAAACTAAAACCTCACGCTCAGGTTTAGTTGCAGTGAGCCAGTATTTGGTCCCTAAAAGATCAGCCATCTCCACACAAACGCAAGCACTGTATGTTGCCTCCTCCACGTGCATCCACGTGAGCAAGAGCGACACTTAGGCTGGAGCATCGCCCCTTGGTGACC
This sequence comes from Dolichotis patagonum, assembly GCA_004027295.1. Taxonomy (NCBI): domain Eukaryota; kingdom Metazoa; phylum Chordata; class Mammalia; order Rodentia; family Caviidae; genus Dolichotis; species Dolichotis patagonum. The sequence goes on from PVJX010005336.1 coordinate 21,862, forward strand.
ACGGCGAGAAGCGGTGTGTGACTCACTCTCTGCCCTACAAAGTTTCTCAAATCAGATTTTTGGTTCAACTCTCGAGCAAAGATGTGAACACCAAGCAGATTTTTTTCAGACTTTGCTCTTCGAGTACTAGAAAGTTCAGACTCGGAACTGTTTGACAAACAAGCGTCACTCTACGTATTCGGAACTGTGTCCACAGTCTCCAAAGTCAGATCAAACATGACTTAAGTAAGACCGGAAGAGAAAAATACGAGAGACATGAACATATTTTGAGCCCCATTTTTCTTTGGCTCAGACGTCAGTAGGGTGCCTGCGGCTGGGAACTGATGGTTCTGCATGAAATGCCAGAGTGGCCTTGCGGCAGCTTGGTCCAAAGCCCTTGGCTCTGCGGGACACCATCACCGTGGTGCTGGGCCACACTGCTCATCAGCCCCCCATGTCCCTGCAAAGAAGAGATCAAAACAGCGGTAGCTGATTTCTGAAATTCTATGCTGACGACCCAGGCCATATGTGGACGGTGAAATGTCACTCCTGATGGTGTCAAAGCCTTCAATTAATTATTCAGAAATGTGTTCTTACAGTCCAAAGCACTATGAAGACTCAAGAAGTTTAGCGGCTCATTTTGTTGTTGATGTTACTGCTGTTGTTTTAAGTTGGTTGTTTTTGTAGCCACCACCACCTCTCATTAAATTAAAATGTTTCCTTTAAATTACCTATTGGGAATTAAGGTCATTGTAGTAATGTCACAGTATTTTAAAAGGGCAATTATTCCATTTCCCTTTTTTCTATGACTTTCTAGTTACATGTGGAAGCTTTCAGAAAGCTGAACCTAAGGCTGCAATTTATGTTAGTGGGAGTACACATCACCCAGGAAAATATATTGAATTTAATTTAGGCTTGGCACATTATTAAGAACACACAATTTAATCTTACCTAATTCTAATTATATTAAGAGAAAGTCTAGTAATATCAGTGACAACCAACTACTGTGGATTTTATGCCATTTATTTTTCAGTTCTATGTAGATTGGTAATTTATCCTTAAGGTAATTTATCCTAAGTAATTTTATCCTTATTTTACCTAAGAAGTAGCTAAAGCTTAGGTTAACTAAGACCACAGGTTATATAAATGAGTAACTAAGGATCCAATCTTAAATCTTTCATATTCTAAAGTTTATACCCTTATTGGCTGCATCCAACTATAGAATAGCTAAAAGACATTATAATAGCATTTAAGGCCAGGTTGGTAATATATTCAAATTTTTAAGTAATCTGATAATAACTCCATGCCATTGGTGAGTTAAACACATTTATTGAAATATCTTTGAGGACATTATAGGCTATATATTTCTAGATGGTTGAAATCTGACTTGCATGGGTCATACTTGGAATTTGGGGGACCCCAAATTCTAGTCAAAAGTCAAAAGTGATTTCTTAAATGAACTCTTTATGTTCCTCAAATAATACCCACTTTATTTTTTTCCCTGCATTTTTTTTTATTTTGAAGAGAATGAAACCAAATGAAAGAAAACAAAATGGGGTCAATCAAAACAAAAGGATGAACATAGTACATGACTTAAAACCAAAATACTAGATGATCAACAATGGTTACCATAATGTCTCTTGTTATCTTCAATAGAATTACCCATGTCATCATGCATAATAAAATTGAACAAAACAGTACAGACCAAAATCAATAAAAATGAAACATTGGAGACATTATAGGACTTCAAAAGAAGGTAACAGTCAAACCAGAATAGGTATCATAATGAATCTTATTGTCTTCAAAGTAGTTGCCTCTACTCTCAGACTTGATACTATCAACCAAAACAGATTCGAATAAAATCAGTCAAAACAAAACAGTGATTAAAATAAACAGATTCAAATAAACTGAGTACAGGGCTTCAAATTAAGTTAATAGGAAATCAAAAGTGGTTACCATAGTATATCCTGCTATCTTTGGAATAGCTGTCCATGCCATCAAATCTAGTACAAGTAGACAAACTGGAACCGCATATAACCAAACTAAACAGAGCGATGAAAACAATATGGGTTTCAAATCATGATACAAGATTAACAATGTCCACTGCCTTCCCTTTTTAGACAGTTCCTCCCCTTTCACTTTCACAGGGTGCATTGTACATTTTGTATCCCACTGATACAAAATGTACAATTTTGTTTTTAGATTAAGGAGGCAACCCGCTATTTACCCAAGTGGTTCTGAACCTTTTTACCACTGAGCATGATCTCAAATTGTATCCATTTACCTACAAGAGCCTCAAGATTTTCCTTTCTTATTGTTGAGTAGTTCTCCATTGCATAAAAGTCTCATGCCTTTCCAACCAATCTGCAGCTGATGGGCAAGCTACCTGCACTTTTTTCTGGTTCCCTGTTACATAGAGCATTATTTTCTCATCTTTGACTTTCAATCTATAAACCCTCTTTCAAGTTAATTATATTTCCTATACAGAGCATCTCGATGGACCCTATCTCTTCCACTCTGCCTGTGTTTCTTTTTATTAGTGTATTGAGGCCATCTGTATTAGTGATTTTGGTCAGCCTTCTCTGCCTTGTCTCTGCCATGCTATTTTTCTGCCATTGGTTGTCTACTTTTCCCCTTCATTGCACTATCTACCCGGTTCAGTGAGCCCCCTCTGCCGCTATTCCTGAAACCATGGTCTTTTCTCTCTCTCTCTCTCTAGAGTGTCCTTCAGTATTTTTTGTAGGGTTGGTTTGGTGGTCATGAACTCCCCCAGTTCCTCTTTGTCATGGAAGCATCTTGTTTCCCCATTAATTTTGAGAGAATTTTGCAGGGTACATCAATCTGGGTTGGAGGTTATTTTCTTTCAGGGCTTGGAATACTTCACTCCAAGCTCTTCTTGATTTTATGGTTTGTATTGAGAAGTCGGTCGTGATTCTGATGGGTTTTCCTTTATAGGTGATCTGTTTCTTTTCTCTGACAGCTTTTAATATTCTGTTCTTGTGTTGAATTTCTGGGATCTTGATTAGTATATGTCTGGGTATAGACCTATTTTGGTTATAGCTGGCTGGAGTTCTATATTCCTCATTTATCTGAATATCGTTTCCTTTTCCTATGCTTGGGAAGGTTTCTTTAATTATTTGTGTTCTTCATCAAAGGTTTCCCTCCTTTTTCTATGCTCCTCTATTCCATTTGTGTCTTCTTTAGAGGTGCTTAGCATTTCTTTTATTATTTTTCTTATATCTTCCTTTACTTGTATTAGTATTTCTGTTTTAAATTCTTTTATAGTTTCACAAAGTTGTTTCTTGATTTCAATTGCTGTTGCTTCAGAAGCTGTAGGTGTGTGACTCTAGATCTCTTCTGTGTTTACCTTTCCTGTGCCAGTACTGCTTGGGTTGGAAGCCAGAGACTGCCTTTTGTTTCTTCCTCTTGTCATGTTCCTGGTTTCTTCCAGACAAGTGGATAGTGGGGTCCCCAGCACTTCCTGTACTAGTTATAATTACTCTGAAGCATGCTGGCTAGGGATTGCTGCTTTCCCCAATTTGCTGGTGACTACTCTAAAACCCACTTTAGTACATAAATCTCTGTAGACTTTTCACTGCCTGTAACCTGTCCTGCATGGGAAACTCTTGGAGGTCACAGAGACATACAGTGCGAAAAGTCTAACATGCAAGGCCAGTACACACTGAAATTGCCTCTGTCCTTCTTAGGTAGATATAGATACAAAGAGCTGTTAGTGTTTGTGTCTTCCTAAGAGAAGGTTGAGGAGATGGGCAATCCCCAAGGTAGCAAATAAGAAGTCAAAACAAGAGACATGGCTCTTCTTTTATACAAATACTGAAACTTCTCTAGAATTCTTCAGGACAGGAGAAAGTGCTACCCCAAAGACCAGACAGCAGTGCTCTACAATTGGTGGAGGGGGAGCTCCATTTGGTGTTTCATGCAGCACAAGTTACTTGCCACCCTAATCTTGTCTATAATGGGGAAAAAAGAGGAGTGAGTACCTTCTGACCCCACCTGGAAAAGAAATGTTGGGCAGGTGCTATTGAAATAGGTTTGAGAATGGATTATGCCATCCTTACAAGTGAGACATGGTAAGGTTTTCTTTAGAAAAATAACAATGGCAGTAGTGATACATCATGACTGTCTTTAGTTATTTGTTTTATTGTGAATTTAAGCTTAAATGGATTCAAATAAAATAGCATGATAACCCCTCTGCTCATCTTGAACAATGATCAACTCATAGCCAGTTTGTTGCGCATTTGCTAAACTTCCCTCCAATCTTTCCAAGCAAATACTAATCATCCTTCCATATCTGGGGGTGGGAGGAAATTAGTTCCGTGTGCTCCTCCCCAACATGCTCAAGTCTGTTATGTTTGCAGGAGTCCCCACACATTCATATTCTTTAAATCGACTTATAATATCTAATGTGATATGTTATATAAATAGTTATACAGTAATGTTTATAGAGAATAACAGAAAATGTGTATGTGTTCAGTACAGATACAGTTGGGTTTTTTTGGATATTCTTAATGTGCTTTTGGTTGAATTTGTGAATGCAGGACTCACAGGTACAGAGGTCCACATGTGTTAGAAACCATATCATCTCATCTCTCAGCATTCATTAGGTATCTAAAACATTGTATTTTTATTTATATTTTTCATTAGTTGTATATTTCTAATACATAATAGTTACATTTATTTGACGAGTAGGTATAAAACATTTCTTGGTCATTTTCATCCCTTTACCCTCACCCTTCCTTTTCATCTGATCACCTTTTCCATCTCCAAAGATACCTGCCTTTTTATTTGGTTAGCTACTGAATAAGACCCTACCTCAGAATAAAATTAGAGATATTGTTCATTGCAGTGGCCCTGGATTCAAGCCACATTACTGCAATACTAATGATAAATAAATGATTCTTTTTTAAATGAAAGTGCAGTACCATTACAAAGCCAGAAAAATTCATAAACTCTTAACATCATCAAATATGCAGAAAATGTGCAAATTTCTGGGTTTTCTTTTAGCAGATTGCTTTATTCAGTATGCTGAAAAGAGTCACACATTACAATAGTGTTTTTTTTTTTTTTTAATTCAACAAATAGGGCTAGAGGTATAGGACAGTGGCCTGGCATGTGTGAGGTGCTGCACTTTCTCCCTAGAACTGCAAAATAAAATAATAAAATAAAATCCTCATTCAACATTTTTACTGAAGAAAAATCTTCCTTTCCTACAATTTGCTTCAGTTTGGATTTTGTTGATTGCAGCCTTGTGGAATAGTGTGACATAGTCCTCTAACTCATATTTCCTGAAAATTGGAAATTAGAGCTGAAGGCTTGGTCAGATTTCAGTTCCTTCTTTTCTCTTTCCTTTTGCTTCCTTCCTTCCCTTTTTTTCTTCATTCCTCCTTCCCTATCTTCTTCCCTCTCTCCTTTCCTCATCCTTCACTTTTTAATCTTTTACCAGTGTGGTATTCTCTTCCCCCAGGTTTACTTTTAATTGTCCTAAAACCAGTTAAAATCTATACTGATATATAGATAACCTGGTAGCATTTAAATGTGAACTTGATTCTTTGTGCCCAGAGCCATCTTTCCAAGTGCACAGGTATAATTCAGTCATTTAACAAACCATGATAATAAGTTTGAGCTGTATATTGGGGGAGTAGGGAGACAGACTTGTGACCACATGGTGGAAATAATGACCAGAACATGTGGAAAATACTATGTGCTGATTAACAGGTCAGGTAAAGCTGGAGAGGGAGTTAATCTTGGAAGTAACATTTGAATCAAGTCTTCAAAAGAATTATAATTAAGAGCATATTTGTATAAAAATAGTCAAGGAAGACTAATTGTGTTATTTTAGTGAGGCTTCAAGCCAGAGTGCTTGGCTGATGAACCTGATTATCTTTATGGCCACAGTTAGGATTATCAGCTTGACCTGCTAGAGAAAGTGTGCTTGCAAAATGTCATTTCTTTCATAAGTATGTGAAGATGTGTGAGTATAAAGCATCGTGCTTGTCAGCTTCGCACTCCATTGGTAATGGGAAGAAGTATCTTTTAGGCACGAGAAGCTTCAGGATGTGTGTGGACATGGTCACCTTCCTTCCCCATTGTGGCAGGATCTTCTTTTGGGTAATAGCGGAAGGGGATTGCATTGCAAATTACCAGTGTGTGGCTTTGTGAATTGTTGCAAGAGTCTACAGACCCACAGATGTGCCGAACGTTAGCTTTTGGCTGAACTTACAGACTCCAAAATAAATGTATTCCCACTTTTCTAATGTACATAAAATAAGTATTGTTGGTACTATAGTATAAGGCCGTTTAAAATTACCATAAAAGCCACAGCATTAGCTTTGTCATCATGTATGTTTTTAATCAACAGATTCTAAAATAGAATTACTGTCCTCTTCACTTGGGATGTAAGTGTATATTTTGGTGAGAATTCCTTGAAAATTTCTAGCATGAAGAGTGTTTTCATAAGTAAGAAGCAATGATGGTAGAACCACATCCCAAATATACTTAATGATTAAAGTGTAAATTTTATGTTGTATATATTTTACCACAATAAAAGTATAAAAAAATTTTAACATGCAACAGAACATATTTAAACTTACATACACACAAAAGGATCTTTATATCTGAAGAAACCAGACATCACTCGCCTAGAGTTTTTATTTATTTTGCAGATGCGTAGCCAGCACCACACCATGCTCCACCCTGTGACCTAAATGTGGAGAAAAACAGGTAGAGGGTGGTGTGTGTTGAACTTTCTGTTAAGTGGAGCAGTACTTAGAAGACCATTCAGAAAGGGAAGTGTTGTATAGCATGATTTAACAGTGTAGAGTGTCTTTGCCCTCTGGTAAACATTGTGAAAGAAGTGTGTGAGAATCTGTAGTTTCACAGGGCTGGTGTGGGTGGTCCCACTGTCCGGGACAACTCAAAGAAAGGCTTTCCTGAGGAAGTGATATTGGAACTGAGGTTTGAATATGAGCAAATCGATTTAACACTCACAAGAGATCACTGGCCACTTGTCCCCAATGGTGGTAATCATCTGTTCTTCACTGTTCCGCCCAGCATGTACCACCCAGCATGACCCGCACATAACCCTCAGTATCTGTTGAGCAATGAATAAAGGAAACAGTGAGTACAAATGCGTGGACCGAGATAGTACCCAGGATGTTTGTGGGATCTGGGGCCACTTGTTTTCACTTCTTTAATATTCCCTTTTGTATTTTAACTGGTTTTATAAAGAACTTTAGGAAATGATATTATAACCTTTATTTAGGCAGAAAATGTTTTCCCTTTTAATTGCTGAATTTGTCTTCTTGTCTAATCATCTGCGTCTGTTGTTTCTTTAATTCTTGTTCTTTCTTCATTTTTCTATCTACTTTCTGAGAACTAGTCTGTTCAAGATCTTCCACATCGCATATGTTCTAGATAACATACATTTGAAAGATTTATTAGCCCAGTAACAGCACAGTATTCTCTTGTCAGTGATGGGTGAACCTTTTAGAGCTTTCAGCTGACAGAGACAGCCTGCTGTGGCACGTGTGGCAGAGGTTTGCCACCACTGGTTTAGCGGGGATATCCACAGCTAGACAAGCTGGTGATTTACAAAGGCTCCGATTTAAAGTTCCGGTGTCTGAGAGAGCCCACTGCGTAGGGCTTTGTAAAAGTCAACTTAATAATATGAGGTGATATCTCGTTGTGGTTTCCATTTTCATTTCCCTGATTATCACATTCTTTATGTTTTGGTCAGGAACCACCATTCTGCCACCTGCCTGCTTTCCTGTTTGTTTTGGGGTTTTTTGTTTGTTTGTTCATTTGTTTGTTTTGAGACAGGGCCTCGCTGTATATTCCAAGTTAACTTCAAACTCACGCGGTTCCTGCCTCAGGCTTCCTGCTGAGATTACAGATGTGCTCGACCACATCAACTTGAGTTTGATTCTTTTAAACTCAACTTATAAGTGAGATTGTTGGATGTATGTCTGTGTCTAGCTCTTATCACTTAGCTCCAGGTACATCCTTGTCGTTGCAACATGGATGACAGTGTTTGCTTCTTTTTTAAGGCTAAAAGGCCATTGTATATACTCTGTGTTTCCTTTATTCATTCATCCATGGAAAGACACTCAGTTTGATTCTTTATCTTGACCATTATAATCGATACCTCAGTGAAGATTGGCATGCAGATACTCTTTGACACACTAGTTTCATTCCCTTTGGATATATACTCAGAAGTAGCCTCTTTTTAATTTTTTGAGGGACCTCTATACTGAATTCCTTAATGGCTATACTGATTATGTCCCCACTAATAGGAGGGAAGGGTTGTTTTTTCTTACCATCCTTGCCATCCTCAGCAACACTTTATCTTTTGTCTTCTTTGTAAATGTCGTTTTAATAAAAATGAGGCAATATTGCAGTGTGATTTCAATTTACACTTCCGTGAGTATCAGATTTGTTACATTTTGGTCAAGGAAGATGATTACCATGCACCTGTAATCCCGGCACCCCAAGAGACTGAGTCAGAAGACTTCCAAGTTCAAGTTAAGCCTGAGCCACTTAGTAACTTAGGGAAACCCTGTTGAAGGCCCTGGGTTCAATCCCCACTATTGGCCGGAAGGGTGAGGGGAGTGGTTACCAAGAGTTTGGGCAGAAATGATCAAACATTCTTCAAAGAAAGAAGGAAAAGAGAAAATTGTAACAATAACAACATTTATTTTATAATTTAAAAATCCTAATAATTATTCTTATATGTATTTTTCTTTGTAGGAAAAGCCACTGACAAAATCTCTGCAGCGTGGAGAAGACCCCCAGTTTGATCAGGTATGTAGTATATATTTTATATTGCAGAATGCACAAAGGGCCAGGCCTGGGTGCTCACTTTCATGGTGAGAAACTTCCTCAAAGAGGACACAAACATTAAGAACTGTGCCCTCCAGCATTTACAGTTGAGATTTATGGATCTTCAGTAGGTATCTTTTGATTTGATTTAGAAAGAACTAGCTAGTGTGGAAATAATATGAGTAGGCCCTGAATTAATTCTTTCCTAAATCTTTCTCTGCTAGAATTTAAAAGACTGCTAAAAAAAAGTTTAAAGGAAATTTCATTCAAAAATTTCAGAGTCCTCTGAACACATGACCTTATGTGATGATCCGGTCTCTGCACTAGTGCTTATCCCTCCTTTCTCATCCAGCGTGTTCTGAAGGCCTGCTATTGTGAAGACAGACTGTGCTAGGCACCAGTTCTTAAAATCTGGGATAACTCTATCCCTTCAGGAGTTCACAGTCCTATGGAAAAGAAATCATCTCAACAACGATTATAGGATTTTACATTCTAATAAGGGAAATAATACATAAAACTAACAATTTGAGGCAGAATAGATGCAGAGAAAGTCCTTTAGAAATAGGTCAGCACTACTGGTGGTAAAAAGATATTGGACTCTGTAGGTAGTGACATAAGAAATCAGAATCCGTGAGATCGCTGTTTCCACAACTTCAGGAGGGCTGCAGGTACACTTGAAAATGATGGATAATAGGACATCAGAGGAAGCTAGAGATGCGTTTGTGGTGTTTCCTAAACTTCTGCAGTTGATGACATAGAGGATAGAACATCTTCTTTAAAAACCTCGGTTTGTGCTGAATCAGAGCCACAGTGCTGCACCGTGGTACACACGAAGGCCGGGGATCCTTAGGGCGGACTTTCATGGTCTAATTGGAAGACACAGTGCACTTTCACAGGGCTTTGAAGTTGCCTTCAGCACAGATTGCAGAGGAAGCATCTCTGGCTGTACATGTCTGGATTTGTGTGATCCAGAAGCATCATGCTCTGGAGACAGAAGTCCCTCGTGCTACGAGCTATTCCATAAGGATCACTTCAGACAATCCTGTTCAGCGTCAGCCCCTTGAGGCTGGCGTGACTCTGGGCTTCCTCTGTGCTGGAAGATCTGGGGTTTTTTCTAGAATTGTTTTCTAGATCACTACTGAGTCTGAGGATGGGTGGCTTCCCTGTATGTCATCTTCCCTAGTCACATCATCACTTGGTATGGTCACCTGTGGGTGCTGAGATTCTCAGAGGACCGTGGTGAATATGTGTACAGGGTGTTTAATGTCACCGTTTTGGTAATGGGGAAGGTAGTGGCTCTTTCTGTTTTGCTTATATTTATACAAATATCATGTAACTTCATGTTTGTTTGTTTGTTTCTTGAGACAGGGTCTCGATTAGTAGTTTAGATTGTCTTTGAACTTGCTACGTAGCCCAGACAGGCCTTGAATTTGCAGTGATCCTCCTACCTCAGCCTCCAGAGTGCTGGGATTACAGGCACGAGCCACCACACCTAGCTCATCTAACTTCTATAATGTTTCATTTTATTTTATCCTCCCTCTTTTTATCCTACTAAGTTGCTACTATCTTTCCAAAAAAAGTTTTTTTTTAAATTTTTCTTCAGCCTAATATACCTCCTTTGTTTTGTTCTAGGAAAATGCTTCTTTTAAATTTTATCACCGTGGTTAATAGTTAACCAAAATAATTAGGTTTAGGTACAGTTTTTCACTCTTCATTCAGGGTAGTATTTCCACATTTCAGTGTGATGGAAAAGAACTGTCTTTCAAATTAGACAGTTCTGGGTTAAATTCCCAACTACAACACTTAATTAGCACAATTGCTTTTAACCTTGCAGTTCACAGTGTTGACTATGGAGCCATGTTGTCAACATCATCTGGGAGCCTGTTAGAGACAGAGCCTCCTGATGCTGCCCCAGAGCTGCTGAGTCACCTTAATTTGACCCCAGGTGGCCCACCTGTGTGTTAAGTCTAATGTCACTCTGCTCTGTGACATAGCTTGGTGTACTATAGTTGCTGTTTCAAAAGTGTGAATCAGTAACCTGATGGTCATTGAGAGCTTTGCAAAGACAAATAACATTGCTCTCTTATCATCAAATCGTAAATTCACACCCAAACCATAGAAAGGACAAGCTGCGTCTGTGCACCGTGTCTGTCTCACAATAAAGTGGTAGCAAGACTCCCAGGCCACAGAGAAATTTGACTAAAATTGGTCCACCTGTGAGTTCAGTAAATTAAGTCAGCAAAGTTTTGAAAAGTATCCGCTGGAATTTGAATGTGTTAGCCCCGTGGGATAGTGGTAAGAGGTGAGGCCTTTGAGCGGTGACCAGGCCATTGGCTGCTCCCAGGGTGTCTTCTGAAAGTCACAGGAGCCTGGCCCTTTGCCCCTCTACCTCGTGAGGACTGGCAGTCACAGTGCCACGTTGGAAGCAGATGCCAGACAGTGCTCTCCTGCCATTGCCTTGATGTTGGACTCTAGCCTCCAGAGCTGTGAGAAACTTCCGTAATTTATACATCATCTATCCTTGGGTATTTTGTTAATATTGCAGTACCACAGAAGGAACTTGAGACCAAGGTTGTCTGCTGTTTCAACCAAAAAACTGTAAGAATTGTGGTTCCCTTGGCAAGGCCATGAATGTATCACAGTCTTTCGGTTTTTCAGCATTGAACAAGAATTTAATTATTTAATTAAATACATGTTTATTTGGATTCCAGACAATAGGGTTTTAATCTGGCTTCCCACAGAAATTTGTCTGTCGGAAAAGAACATACTAGAGATGTGAGCGTTGTATACAGATATCATTGACTGCAGACTAATTACAATTAGTAACTTTGCGTCTGTGCGCTATGTCTATCTCACAATAAAGTGGTAGCAATTAGTAACTAATAAAAGACGTAGCAATTAGTACTTACCATGAATGGGCACTGTACTGAGTACATCCTTTAGATACCATTCAACAGGTTTCTGTCGAGAGAATGTTTTTATCAGTCTCTTCCTTTTAAATGCCACTCGTGTGAATGATAGAGTATATAAAGTTGAGCTTCCTCTATTTTCACTTCCTGATCCCGGACAGTCTTATTTACTCACTTAACCAGCTCATGATTCATTTTCTTTTTGCTAGAAATAGAAGCCCAAAAGAGAAAAACAATACTTCGTAATTTGCTAAGATTCTTCTCAAGCATTATCTCACCTGACATTTCTCAATCCTTCCAATAACTCCAGAAGGGGATACCACCACCAGGATTATCATCAGCTCTATACGGTGTTACATTTAATGGAAATGAGTCTCAGAGTAATTGCCCTATATTGTAAGACTAAAGCCCAAAGCACTCAAGACTGAAATCCACATGTCCTTTATAATTTGGTTTCTACAACTAAGCTGATAACTATCTTGCATGTTTTATATGTTGGCCTATTACTCTGGTTTTCAATATGTATATATGATAATTAACTTTATAAGGTCTTATAAGATAAATTAATCTGATGATGGAAAAATAAAAGGGGTGTTGAGGGAGGGGAGTGAAGAAGGGAACTGAAATGTGTTATGTACATGTCCCAATTCCCTGCAGTCAATGGAACCATTATGTACTGCAAACATGTACTGATAAAAGTCAAAAAATTGAAGTACATTGATGACGCTGCAGAGAGAATTTTTCAATAGTTAAAGGACCTATGGTAGTATTTCAATTTTGATTAAATTTGGCTGCCAATAATAAAATAATGTAACAAAGAAGTAAATAGTTAGTATTGAGTAATAACTGTCTACCTCTGCTGGATACTTGCAGTTCTATACCTCTTTCTCCAACTGAAATTCACCTTAACTGTCAGTTTTCGAGTTTGAATTTAAAACAACAAAAAATATATATATTTAGAGTCTAATATGTCCTGTCTCCCTAAATTTTTTAATATTTTATATCTTTATAGTCTTATCTGTTGGTTTTATATCCCTTAATCACAGTCTAACCCTATGTAAGATAAACCTGAGAAAAGCCATATATTTTAATAATTGACTGGGTTTTTTTACAAATGCAAAGGGGGACAAGAGATGGAAGGAGAGGAGGAAAGGGAAAAGTAAAAATAATAGAAATGTATTATGTATATGTACTAATTCCACAAGATGAATGTAATCATTAATATATTAATAAGTGCATTATTTATTAAGATAGTACATACAATATTTATTAATAAGTAATATATTAATAAAAACTTAAAATTTGAAAAATAAATTTAAAAATAAAATAGAATTACATTGTGTAAGCTGAGTGTTAGTGGGGAAAAAAATCATACTAGTGAATGCTTTTCACTTGGAGAGCTAGGAATTTGTGTCCTCTTTGTACTTTCCACAAACTTGACACACTCTTACCAACCCTGCTCACTGGCAGCTAGGCATCAAATGTTGAAATAAAGAGAAAGGACACAGGTGCCTGCCCTGGAGGGGCTCCCAGTCTAGTGAGAGAGATAAGTAAAACACTTGGTAATTGGATAAATGATAAAGCTAAAGAGTAACCTAACAGTGCAAGGATGGAGTTTGGTAGGAGCCTCAGGAGGGCAGGGAGGACATAGGGTGTGGAGCAGTTAGGGACTATGCAGACCTGTGTGGGTTTTAACTTATAGTCCATCTTAGTGTGACATTGTATCAGTAAAGAGATTTCTGGTGGCATTTTAAGGATGTATACTTCCACTGGCTTCTTAGAAATAGCTACATTAACTGTCAGAGGTTAGTAAGCAAAGTGAATGAAAGTTGTCCTGGAGCTAAAATTCTTAAATTTAGTAAGCATTTATTAATTGTCTGTGTGTGCACATGTGTGCACACTCCCAGGACCCAAGGAATGTGACCCACTTCCTGAAACTTCAGATCTACATGAATCTCCAATCCAGGCCCATATGCGTAAGAAGTGCCACCTGAATCTGCAGGTAGTAAATGTTTTGCAACTCTAGGGCCATGTGCAGAGAAAAAGCTTCCTGGAAGAAGGCATACTTTACCAGGTGCCTAAAACAATAGAATCAGTAGGATTTTCTTAGGTGTCAGTGATGAGGATGATAGGAAATTTCAGAAGAAAGGATTATGCATTTTATGGAGAGCCCTTAAAGAGTAGAGTGATGTCATAGATTATCTTTGAGGTCTGATAAATGGATCAACTTAATCCTTCAAAAGAAAGCAAAATCTTGACTTACACAGAGATACAATGAACGCATTAAAGGTTTTATTTGATTCATTACTAATGAGGTAAGTTACAACCAGTTAAGAAGAAAATACAAAATCAGACACATTTATAAATCTGAAACAGTGAAATGATTATGAGATCAGAAGCCAAAGCAAGCAGTATCTTCCCCGTGGAGAAGTCACTTGAATAACCCAAAGGCATTGAAAAGTCCCTGCCCTTCAAGTGAGAAGACTCCTAGAGAGGTTTGTTCTAGGTTTGCATTAAAATATGCATTTTCCCTATTTTGTCTCAGAGTGTTAGTAAAGAACAGCCTTCGTAGGCAGGAAGGGATGAGATTGTAAAAGGCCTTAGTGCCAGTGGGATGCAGCTTGATCCTGACATATCAGTATTAAGGTGGTGTGACAACTTGATGTTCATGCCAAAGAGTCAGTGGAGAGACCTTCAAAGGTAAGGCAGTTTGGAAGCTTGGCACTGATAAAGATTTGAGGTTAAAAAAGCCTGAACTAAAACAGGCAGGGAGAATCAATGTGGATGAGCATAAGAAAAATTATAGAAAAACAGTCAGTACTGGTTGAGAGAGAAACATAAGGTAACTGTAATTTTAAACCATAAACTGTGAGAAATGATTTCTGCTCAGATCAAACACCAAGTGCTTGAAACCTACTAAAATCTGTACAAGATGCACAGATAGATAAGAACACTACAGGATTCCTGACCTCAAGGGTCTCAATCCCAACAGGAAGGCAGATATCTGCACAAATAATTCTTAATGGAAATGCTATACTAGCAGTATACATCAAGTTCTGTAGAACTCAGAGGGGAGCAGTTAGTGGTGTCAGGAAGGTGGATGAATGTGTGTCACAGGAAGAATCAAGACGTGGTGATGTCTGAAATCCAGATGAACATGATGGGCCAAGTTGTAAGTCTCATGGGCACAGGTGAAGTTGAGGGCGGGAAGCAGCAGCACGCTGGGGGGTGGCAGAGGTGGGAGTGGAGAGCTGAACTGTGGCAACAGTTGAGGAACCACGCTGAGTAGTCTCAGCTATTTTTTTGTGCGCTAGAAGCTTGTCAAGCTCAGGAATGCCATGCTTGGAGCTGGAGGAGGAAAACGGGAGACTATAAATGAGTTTTACACTATAAATGAGTTTTACACATGAATTTTCAAGAGTGTTGGGTGTCCTAGGAGAAATAATTGAGGCTCATGTTCATCTATGTGGTCATTCAATGAACAGAAGTCAAGAGAGTGGAGTAGAATATCATAGGGAAACATTAAAGAGTCTAGGATCAGGAAAGTGAGCTCTATAAACAAATGACCCAGAAAAGGGTGGTCAAAAATGTGAGAGAAGCCTGGGAAGATGCCCCTTTCCAGGGAAGATGCCCCTTTCCAGCTGCCATGACCCACCATGGCAGCTGGAAGAGGGACATTGTGAGAGATGCAGCCAGCAGAGCTGGAGGTTAGCAGACAGGAGCCCACAGGAAGCTGGCTGTGGTAGCCACAGACTGTTACTGACATGCATTTGCATGGTTGATAGGTTAGTGTTGAATAGTTTGAGGCTTGGCTTTCACTGCTAAGTTATAGTGGCAGGCTGTGATTGGCAACGTTAGAAAGCAGTGTGCCGAAACAGTCATGATGCCATGACTGTGCTTGTGATCTGTGGAAAGTGTCCTATGAATGAAAGGCATGGTGACCTTACCATATTACCTTCAAGGAGTTTTCTTCTACTAAGTTTTGTTTTGTTTTTGGTATCGGGAATCAAACTCAGGACCTTGTGCTTGCCAGGCAGGCGCTGCACCACCAAGCTACACCCCAGCTCCTCTTCTATTAAATTTTGCAGACGTCCTATTTAAATGTAAAGGGTTAGGCATCTGATTCAGATTCTTCAGGGAAATAACAGCTAACTTCTAATGAGAGCGAACCTGTGAGGGTAGGTGGTGGTCAAATCCAGCTGCAGAACCAAGTTAACCCATTGAAAAATAAAGAGCAACACTCCAAAATAACCCTTACCTGCCGGCCGATGGATGAATGACAGTGCTAATGGGTATGTGCAGTTCACTTATGACCGCGGTCCTCACTGAGTTCCTAAGTGTCCATCCTACCAGCCTGCTTCTCAATGCCACATGCATTGGTGATGTGATCTCTTTGCCTCACTGCCGTCGCTGGTGTCCCCTATTGGTATTCTCTCCACACAAGACCAGCAGGGACAAACCCTGCAGCCCACCAGCAGCCTTCCTGTGTTCCTTTCTCCTTGAAAAACCTCCCTCCCCAGGGTCCCCAGGGTCCTGTGAGGCTGCCAAGCCCAAGTTGCTTACTGCACTTACTCTTATCTCCTGTGCAGTTCTGTGGGTAACTGCCTGAGCATAGCGAGAGTGTTCACTTGGGACGATAAGGATCTGTATTCTAATTCCCGTGCCTCTGGTAAAAAGGCTCTTGGGGGAAGTAATCATATTTTCTATACAAGGTGAAATAACTTCCACTTACTGCATGAGACTGTTTCAAGAGACAAAGCTGGAGCAATACTTCAAATAGTCAAACAGTATGTAGTGTGAACCATTTGTGTTACACAGTGGAGCAAAATATTCCATAACATAAAATTTTGTTTCAGCCTTTAGAAATTGTGGCCAATCTGAGAGGTACAGACTTTTCTTACATACTGTTAAGGGGTAACGACTGACCCGCAACCATGGCAGTGTTGAGGCACAAAGTTATTTTAAAACGTTATGTAAAATTACCTTCGGGCTATGTTTGTAAGCTGAATATGAAACACATGAATTTCGTGTTTGAACTTGGGTCCCCCTCCCCAAGATACCTCATTATGTAGGTGCCAAAGTACAAAATCTGAAACACTTTTGGTCTCAAGCAAATAACCTACATTAACTCAATTTATGGTTATATCATTAGAAAACATAAGCAATTGTAGAAGTCTTACACTTTGTTTAGGTTATCTCTAGGTTATTTGTTTATTTGATACTACTGTGAATTAAATTGTCTTGCCAATTCTTTCTCAAATAGTTTATTATTGGTACAGTTTTTTGAGCCTGATTTTATATCTTTGCACCTTAGTTTCCTGGCAGGTTGAAAATGCCATCCATTGACAGGAGAACACAGTAAAATATATTCATACATTTATCATAGGGCTAAAGTAGATTTCACCATCTTACGCAATGATAGTATTCCTAAAAAGGAAACAGAAGAAATGTTTCAACTCTTGGTCTAACAAATTCCATAAAAATTTCTTCAGAATGTGTAAATGGAAATTGTAAGCAAGTAAGAGTAAAATCAAACTGGCATTGGATGTTATGTAATAGTATCATTCAGCATTTCCTAAATATTCTGCTGTGACACAATTCATTCTAGGAAATGAACCAAGATGCTAAACTTAAATAATGAACTTTACTGATTTTCAGAAAAATTTTATTCAATGTACAGATTTTATATTTTTAATGTCTTATAATAAATTATTATCTTTGGTGCTTATTAGTCACTTACAAACAGTATAATGAGAGCATAATATGTGATTGAGTAGTCATAAATTACATTTGCAGTTACTTGAAGAGATCAGTATTTTGTAGTACTCAGTGTATATCCTGAACCCTGGACCTGGACTTATTTGAAAAATTAATCCATCCATAGAGTTACTTTAAAATTATTCCTTAAGTGCACCACTCATACCAAGTCAGCCTTTTTACTGTAAAATACAGAATGACTCCACTGAGGAATTATTCAGATATCTATATGTGAAGTTTTCTTCTTTGCATTTAGTAAGTATAATAAAATGCTTATGAAAATTCAGTGTCTTCACCATAGCATAATAGACAGTTTCTTCTAGCCTATTTAGATGTAAAATGTTAAAGTAAACATTTAGGACACTTACAAAGCGTGTTTAGAATTTCCCTCTGTCCCACCTGAAAAAGAAAACACCGGTATAAAATGGTCCTGTGATTCCGTGCACTTCATCTCCTCCTGCGGCCCAGAACCTAGCTCATGGGTGCTGGAAGAATATGACAATTTATATGCAACAAGAACATCTTTGTTGTCAGCCTGCCTTCTTTCAGCAGCAGCACAGAGCTAGAATTCATCTCCCCACTGGCTCTGATTCCCGTAAATGAAGGAGTTGAGTAACCAAGAAGCCGACTAGACCTTCCTCCCTTCCTGAGCTTTGAGGGCCAGGTCTTGCAGATTCCACCCTTCCTTCCTGAAAGCCTGGCCTCCCGAGGGTGGGCATGGAGAGATGGAAAAAACACTCACATCCACCTCATGCTGACCTTTCATCCCTTCAGAGGTGTTCTCAGTGTATTTGCCATGGAAAGTGTGGCCCGTAGATCTAATACCAAGAAGAGCTTCTCAGTGACTTTTTAATGGGTAGAAAAAATATTTTCAAATAATCTATAGCCGAGGTTTGAAGAACACTGTTGACATTCTTTACAGGAAATGTGGGCTACACCTAACTGAAGTAGCTGAACACTGTGTACTTTATCCAGAGGTGTTAGGAATCAGACATAAATTTCTATCTCCTTTATGGGTCTGTAGTGAGTAATGGAGCTTGTATATATGCCACACAAGTATTTTTAATAACTTTATTTCAGAACAGTTTGGGAGTTATAGATAATTTGCAAACACAGTATGAAGAATTGCCAGCTCACCTATTGTTGGCATCTTACATTACCGTGGTAATGTTATTACAATTACAAATCAGTGGTATAGTTATTACAAATAAGAATCCAGGCTCAGCACATTGTTAATTAAGCTCTACCTTCATGTTTCATTTGGTTTCCTTGTTGTTACTGTTCCCAGATTCTATCTAGAATACCATGTTCCATTTCATCGTCATATTTCCTTAGGTTCCTTAAGACTTATGCAAGTATTTTTTAAATGTTGAGATAATAATAGTGAATGCTTTGGGATTTTTATTACATATATAATAATTAAGAACTTTAACCCATAGTTAGGGGCTTTGAATCCTTATCTGTTTTTTCCCTGCAGAAGGAACCTCATTCCAATTCAAAACTTTTTTTTTTTTTTTTTTTTTTGCTTAGTTGTTTTGCAGCGCCGGAGATTGAACCCAAGCCGTCTTGTATGCTAAGCAAGCGTGTACCACTAGGCTAGCTAAATTCCAAATCAAAACATTTTAGACAATGATGACATGGGGAAATACACTTTCTTAATACAGGAGTAGCTTGGGAAAGCATTAGTAAATCATTCCTTGACATACACCATGATTCTCTTTCTTTCCAAAAGTTACTACTGTTATATCCACAACTGCAGGAACACACACTGTGGCTCTGAGTATAATAAGGATGGTAGGGGAGGGCTTTTTTTAAATGATGAGATTGTTTTCAATTTTAAAAGACAGTTAATGGTGACTAGGTTCACAGGGCAAGCTGAATGAAATAACCAATTTGTTTTGAACTTCCATTAACTTATAATCAAAGATAATTACAATTTATAATCAAAGATAATTACAATTTCCTACAACCATTGTTATAGGAAAAAGAGCTTAAAATAAAGTAGCAAGATGTGGAATCTGAGAAAGAAAGCCTTAATTGTTTCATTCATTTAAAGGGCTTCTTTTAAAGGTGGAGGTAGAAAATCCTATTGACAGTGCTGTAGCTACCTTCACCTTAGTTTCTGTTTTGTAAAAGGAAGTTAAACCTCATCTGCTTAGCTGCAGAAGTAGGTTAACCATAGGTCCCCATGTTTTCTGTTACCTCCCAGCCCAGGCTGAGATCTCCCCTGCCTAGAACCTTGCAGTTACTTCATTCAGTTCAAACACGTGTGTTCTGCACACACTGCTAGGGAAATAAACCTCCCTACACAACTTTTTATGGGATTGTCGTCCCTTTCAAACATCTGTAAGAGCTCCCTATTTTCTAAACAGAAAACGTTTCCCACATTATACCCCTCCACTCTGGCATGCCAGACTGCTCTCACCTTCATTCAGCTTGTTAACTACTGTAATTATCAACAGAGAATCACTTGGCATCTGCATTGCCATGCACTTTCCTGCCTCAGGTCTTTGCTTATTTTCTTTCCTGGTTCTCATCTCAGATTTCTGCCCTTGCTTTATAAAGCTATAGGTAAAGTACTACCTTCATTCCTTGTAAACTCCTATCTCCCCCTTTCTTCTGGTGGTCTGGCTTTCCTGAGAACTCCTGGTTTCAATATATACTGGCAAAGTTCCTCCTAGACTTGTTTTCTGTATCTGCGCAATTTATATGGCGTTTACTCCAGATATGGATCATACCAATTAAATTACTTTTCATTCCTTTTTCACTTAACTTATCAAACATTGTCATGTCAAATATTTTTGAAACATGATTTTTAAATGTTTTCATAAGCTACATTAAACCCTACACTGTATTGAGACATTTAAATGTAGCTGGACATTAGGTTTTTTTCTGTTTATGTGCTAGAAATAATGCTGTGATGAACATTCTTATTTATATCTAATTGGGTACTTGATCTAAATTCTTTTTCCTTTCTTTTTTTTTAATACTGGGACTCAAGCTCAGGACCTCACATTTACCAGGCAGGTGCTGTACCAGTGAGTTAAATCCCTGGCTCTGGGGTAAATTCTAAGAATGGCCTTCTTCAGGGTGATTGCAATTGTGTTCTCAATGTATATATCCAAATTACCTTCTAGATATCTTAGGCCAGTTTTTATCTGTCTGCAGTATATGAACATGCTCACCAGCACCGGGTATTATAATTTGCTTATACTGTTTGTTAATGAAGTATTTAAAACTTACCTCATTGTTATTTTCCATGTTTTGGATACAAGATAGATGGGTGTTTTGTAAATACTTTCAGTTTTTAGCTTATTTTTTAATCATTTTCTTGATATATTCTAGAAGCAAAAGCTTTCAGTTTTGGTAACTTTCAGTGTATCAGATTTTTACTATCAACTTTGCCTTTTACCTATGACATGTTTCCCTAATCCAAAGTCAGAAATACTTTCTCTTATGTTTTCTTCAGACATTTCATAGCTTTTGGATTTTATACTTAGATTTATGAGTCATTTTAGTTAATTTTTGCATGTGGCATGAGATCTAGATTAAGATCTTTTTTGGGTGATAAGTAGTAAATATCAGGAATCTTTGCAGATAAGGAAAATAGAATAATAAATCTATCAAAGGTGTACTTATAGTTTAAAGAAGAAGGGATAAGTTTGCTTTTAATGGAATAGAAGATAAATTAGTCCTATTTAATACTTTCAGTCTAATTTGGTACATGTCTCTAATAAATGAATGCTTATTTATAGAAACTATTATTACATTATTGGGTGATTTGTTTATTTCACTTAAATGATATAATTGTATTAGTATGCTGTATACACAGCAAGCATTTTAGAAGACCTAAGAAGTACAAAGTACCATCCCCAGTATCCGCCCCCCAAGAAAACAAACAAAAGAAATAAAGGGTAAATGATGTGGGAAAATAATTTCTCTGCAGTTCCACGAATTACCTGGAAGCAATTAACATCTACTGTTTAGAACAAAAGGGAGTCAAAGTAATTACCCTTCTTAAACCACAAAATTATCATTATGTGCAGAACATCAGTCAGCACCAAGAACCAGGGACTCCTGGGAGTGTACTAATAAAGATTGTGAAAGGCAGGACTGCGATAATTAAGAAAATGTAGTAGTGAATATTGCTTGAGGTTATTTGTGAAACAGGAAGTTTCTCAGTAACTGGTGAGGCCATGAAGCCTTTTTAATTGCCTGCATCTGTCCTGTAGGTCATCAGCTCCATGAGCTCCCTCTCTGAGTACTGCCTACCTTCCATTCTGCGAACCTTATTTGACTGGTACAAGAGACAAAATGGCATTGAGGATGAATCACATGAATACAGACCAAGAACAAGTAACAAATCGAAAAGGTATATTTCTTGCCTTAAGGTTTATGGTTTTTGTTAAGAAACAAATTGAAATGAGTCTTGTGGCACCTCGGCCTCCCGTGCTGATCGCACGGATACGCAGCAGGCGCTGCAGGGACTGTCAGTGGGCAGCACATTTGGGGCATCTTGCAGCTTCCGCTCTCACAGGTTGGAAAATCACACACACCCTTATTTCAGCATTTGTGTGGACAGACATAGAGGGCCACCGGTCACTATTTTGCCTGAGTTTTTTCCTCTGTTCTCTCCCCTCCAGTCTACACCAAAGCTGAGGGCCACCGCAAGCCTTGGGTGCTGACATACTGAGATATTTTAGTCTTGGTGGGAGTAACCTTGAATGCTCAATGTACCACAGCAAGCAGGGCACCGTCCTGCACACTGGGGAGCCCTGGGGCTGCCCAGCATGTGACTTGGGGCAGCAGATTGGAGAGGCTGGAGTCACAGGCTCCAACTTCTTGCAGCTGAAAATTTTATTTATTCTGTGGTCCCTTCTCGTGTGTATTTGAAAAGAGGAGCTTGCAACTACAGGAGCACTTCAGCAGTGAAAAACCTTAGGATTTTCATATAGTCAAATTAATACGTGTCCACTCCCCATATGTGTATGGAGTTGAAATCAACTCCATACAGCGAGGTAGTGAATATAAGAAAGTTTAATGTGCTGAGGGTTAGAATTATTTGAAAGGCAATTAGATTTCTCTGCATTATGAATTGAGTAGGCTTTTTTTTTTTTTTTTTTTTTTTTTTTTTTTTTTTTTTGGTGAGGGAGGTACTGGGGATCAAACTCATGACCTCACATTTACCAGGCAGGCGCTTATGCTGCTGAGCTAAATCCCCAGCCCTGGCATTCCTTTTTTTTAAAAGAGAAAAGAAAATGCAGAATTGCATAACAATATAATCGCTTAATAATGGTTAATATATTGCATACTGTTATCTTCAAAATAATTCTTCAGATTATAAGATATAAACATGCAAAATTGATCAAACAACCCTAAACACAAACCATTCTCTTCAATGAAGTAAAAGAAATTAGTAGTATAACTATCTTAACCATCTTGTATGTATGTGTGTGTGTGTGTGTGTGTGTGTGTGTGTGTGTGTGTGTGTATTTTTTTCCCTTTGTTCTTTTCTCCTTTCCCCCATCCTGGCTGTTTAGGCATTCCTTAAATGCTTTTAAGGACTGTAAACTAAACTTAATTACTCAGAATGCTTTTAAAGACAGTAAACTAAATTAATTACTCAGAAAACCTGACATTAATTGCTTTTAGTGAGAAATTTATCCCTGTCATTTTTCTTGACAGACCCAATACTTGAAGAAATATAGTCTTCTCTTGAAATGGAAGATCTGTAATTTTACCAAGTTACATTTCATCCAAATTAGTAACTCAGTTTTATAATATTTCTAAGTTCACACCAGATTCAATCATATATTTATCATTGTGCTTATGGGAGATATTAGTAGCTTTTTCATACTGAATAACTTTTTTGGTTGAGAAAAGAAAATTTTTGAAACAAATTATATGCTATAACATTCACCATTTGAAAACAAGTAATTCAGTGTTTTCAGTGTATTTTCAGAAATGTACAGCAATCACCACAGTATAATTGTAGAACATTTTTATCACTCCAAAAAGAAACTCTGTGCCCATTAGCAATCTCTCTGTAAATATCTTTTCAACTTAAGAAATTTTAGAAGTATAATTTCCATTCTGTATCTGAAAATTTTTATAGTGTATTATCAATACATGAGTGGGATTGTTTTATTTTTCTTATCACACATGTTGGCGGGGAAACAGAATTCCTTAGAGACGGGGACTGCAGGAGTTTTAGTGAGTTGAATGAATGAGTCTTAACCTTACTTCCTCTGTCTTGTCAGAGGTTAGTTAGTGAAACTAGACTTTGCATGGCTGTTTCTTTGTAGATAAGGTAAATGGTTCTAAAATCATGTCCTGATTATTTTCAAGAGATCAGAGTGACTGCTGAGATCAAATATCTAGAGAATTAGAACAGTAACATTCAACTCATGAGCATTTTAGTTGCACTTGAACATTTAAAATGAGAGAATGGAAAAAATGGCCTTAAAAAAAGCCAAAAAAAATGAGGGTCTGTATAGCATGATGTAACCAAGATACAGCTAAAAGAGGAGCTATGAGAGGGGCATAAGTAGCTGAAAATAGCTGGGAAGGTTAGATGTGGAATTATGATTTCTAAGATTAGCACAGTATCAACATTTTTGCTGCCAAATAAATTTGTCAAATGCCTCTGGGTCCTGCCAGTTAGGCCTTAACTCACCAATAAAGTTGAATTCGTTATTAGAAAAATATATGTTAAAATTTTATTTGAAAACATAACTTGGCTTACTAAATAAGGTAAATTCAGAGGCTAAAAAAATTTTGTTTTCTTGCCAAGAGCTGCCCCTTTCTTGGAGTCTTCTGGCCGTTTTTGAAAACCCTTACCCACCATCTGACAAAAATGTCACTCTGCTATT
The DNA here is from genome assembly GCA_004027295.1 of Dolichotis patagonum. NCBI lineage: Eukaryota > Metazoa > Chordata > Mammalia > Rodentia > Caviidae > Dolichotis > Dolichotis patagonum. The sequence continues at coordinate 46,217 of PVJX010005336.1, forward strand.
GGCTATCTAGAGTTTTCCTTCTCTTGCTTTCAAATTTCCTGTTTCCTTCTTCAGTGATAAAACTTACATAAAGCCTGACTGGTGGACATGCTTTGTTTGCAGCTGTTTTCCTGGATAGCAGTAGCGCTTTGTTCTGGCTCCACTGAGTGTTTAAAAACTTCAGATATGTGGTATTTTTCTACCCCTTTTTCTCTTGGCAGAGCTGTTCATAAGTGATCCTAAATGAATGAATTCCTGCCCCATGCATACATTTTTTCCTAAAAGGTACAGCTGAGCTTCCCTTAAGCCCATTCTCCTACATACCAACCTTAATTTGACTTGTTTAAAGTTATAGGACATCTCTAAAAGTCACAGTATGTATGTATGTATATATGTATGTATGTATGTGTGTATGTATATATTTTTTCTAAATATCTCATTGTTTTCTTGTCACTCCCTCTTGACTAAAGACAAAAGCATGTATTTGTAATAATCTTGATTTTTTTTTAAAGAGATCTCTCCTGATAAGTCCAAATCCTGTCATTCTTTCTCAATAAATATTGAGCATTTGTGTTTCAGAGATCATGGTATATAATATTCATGCTTTATCTTCTCAAACTTTTATGTAAGTACAGGTTGAACATCCTAAATCTAAAATGCCCTGAAATTCAAAAATTCTGGAGTGCCAATGCATTATAAAGTAGAAAATTGCACACCTTACACCATGGGATAGATCACAATTGACACAAATGTGGCACAAGTGTGACACAAGTGTACTGACAGTATTGTATAAAGTTACCCCAGGCTCTATACAGAAGTAGATCTGAGATGAAAATGAATTTTGTGTTTAGATTGGGTCCCATCCCAAGGTATCTCATTGTGCATATATGAATGTTCCAAAATCTGAAATCCAAAACACTTGTGTACCCAAGCATTTTTGGTAGGGAATATTTTTGGCCTGTGCTATTTAGTATTATCATACTGTAGATAGAGAAATTGCTAAGTAGACAAGACATAATTTTAATTCAGAATTGTTCTACGCCAAAAATCAACGCTCTTATCCACCATTTTGTGCCAAGGGCCTTGGCATTTACTTCATTTGTCTTACTTTGGTCAGTTCTAAACGAGCTCTCAGTGCATTAGGTAACAAAGAATATAGGGTGGGAGTATGCGTTTCTAGCCTTCTAAGGTTCTATTTCAGACCCTGACTTGATTTTATTTTTGTTGCTAGAGGCTGACCCTGAAGCCTTCTCACTGAATTCCACCCCCACCCCTTTTTTATTTTGAGGCCGGGCCTCGTGAAGTTCCTCAGGCTGGGCTCTAACTTGCAATTCTCCTGCCTCAGCCTCTCAGAGTGCAGGGATTACAGGCATGAACCAAACACCTAGCCTCTACTCCTGGACTTTTGAATCAGTGTAAAAGATTCTGCTTAGCTATTTGAAAGATTTCTCTTTATTCTTTCCTGTTTTGTTTTGTTTTGTTTTGTCTTTCTTCCAGTATGATTTTGCGTCTTCCCTGCTTGCACTAAATTTCAAATGGGAAAATGACAGACAGAAAGGACAAAGAAAAAATAAAAGCAATGCTGATCTTCTCTTTTCCATGCTGTCCAACTCTGATTGATATCATACTAGTTTTTATTATGTGGCTCCTTTCATGAGAGCCTTTGAATATACACTTCCATGGTGTGACTTGTGTATTACAGAATTCTTGGATTGCAGGCTACACTATAAGAAAGTTCACAAGATGAGGCATAAACACCCAAGTAACTACTCAACTTCACATGGTTAGAAATTTTAAATTCGAACTCAAATATTTTGTCTTCAAATCCAGTGTTTGCTCATTGTACCACAGTGATAACAGAAAAAGCATTGGCATGCATTTACCCACTCCAGCCTTCAAGTAACGAAATAAGTTTACAGTCCATTGGGGATGAATTCTAGATTTTTAATGAACTATTCCACTTTGAAAATATTTCAGTGCTAATTAATGTATTTTAATTTTTACAGTGATGAACAGCAGCGAGATTATTTAATGGAAAGACGAGACCTCGCCATTGATTTTATTTTTTCTTTAGTATTAATAGAAGTTTTGAAACAGGTGTGTGAATAATTTATTGTTACTTTTAATTAATATTTATTAATCTAAAGACTTTTGAAATTCTAAGTGTATTAAATTGTTCATGAATTCTAAATGCTGGGTCATGAGTACTAATTTGCTTTTAAATATTCTCTTCCAAATTAAAAGTTGGCCCTTTTTTTCAGATTCCACTTCATCCTGTAATAGACAGTTTAATCCATGATGTTATTAACTTGGCTTTCAAGCACTTTAAATACAAAGAAGGGTAAGATGATTTTTTTATTTTTTTAATTTTGTTTATTTTTTTTATGGGGAGGGGGTCTGGAACTGAACTTAGGCCCTTGCACTTGCCAGGCAGGCATTTATGCTGCTGAGATATATCTCCAGCCCTAAAATGACTTCTGGCATTAGACGGTTGAAGAAGTTTGGTTCTTAAAACTAGATCTTTTCAGATGAATGGGGATCCCTAACTTGTCCAATTTTTCTTTGCTTAGGTACCTCGGTCCTAACACTGGCAATATGCACATTGTGGCTGACCTGTATGCAGAAGTCATTGGAGTGTTGGCACAAGCTAAGTAAGTGAAGCACAGAATCCTTGACCATGGGAACATCAGTGCTTATACCTGAAAGGGGAAGGCTAGGATGTGAGTTCACAGAAAACTAGGGTTGCTTCTCAGTGTATGCCCCATCTTTGACTCTAACTAGAAGGTCCTCCAAGGCAGGATCTAACTTTCACTTCTCCCTTCAGCACTTAGACCAGACCCTGCTGCCCCTCTGGGATTCAGACCACTCTTCCGGGAATGACATGGACTAAACAAATTGCTTTTCTGTCTGCCCAGATAGTCCAAAAATACTTACCAGTTTTTAAAGTTTTGTTTCTCATATTCCTAGAGTGGGTGATTACAATCTATCATCCATGAGTGGGAAAATTCCATTCTAGCATGTCCCTTTTACTATAGACCTTACTTAATTCAGCTGAGCTAAAAATGTCCCAGACTGTCATGGAAACAAGGCAGGGGAAAATCTCATTGCTATATTTATCTGGCCCTGTAATGCGACTTAGCAGGCTAGAAAAAAGTATTGTTAGACTATTAGCAATAGTATATTTCTTCCAAAATGATGTCACACCCTACTTTACCCAGCTTCATTTTATTCAGCCCACAGGCAAATTGAGCAAGATCCTGAATGCCTAGGTTAGGCAAAATGATCCAGAGACTTAGTATGAATTCAGGCCAACAGCTAGCTTACCGCAACAGTGATGCTCTGATTCTCGTGAAATGCAATCCACAGAAAAACATTTGTGTCCTTGAGACAGAATGTCCTAACTGAGTGGCATGGAAATACACAACTTATCCACAAAAAAAAAAAAAAAAATAAAGTATTTATTCAGCAAACTTACCTAGTCAAAATATAGACAAGAACCCAGGAAATAAAGCCCCCAAACTAATAAATTCCTGAAGTCTAACAGTTACTAACAAACTCAATTCTCATCTTTAAAGGAAACATTTTTTGCTGTGAAGTGATATTCACACATAGTGCTGACTTTTTCCAAGTGAATTAAGTTAAAACTAGATTTTTTAAATACTTTGATCAGTCTACTGTTGCAGTGATGACAGACTAAGTGGCCCAAAATATATTTTCAACCAGGCAATGTATAGTGATGCGTAGTATAATCCTAAATTAGTGTTATGAAGTATCTCACTACTTTCCGGTAAGTATACCAGGACCATTACTTTATCATTGGTTTTTAAAAGTACTGCTTCCTTTGTCTCAGGAAAAAGGATATATGCTTATATAGAACAGTTTGGTTAACTTATTTTTCTTTTTATAAAGTTAAATAATATAATAATTCAAATTGTAGATTGTATATCAAGTTCCCAGTGATTATGCAAAGGAGGTATGAAATATTTTCCTCATTATGACATTAGTTATTGAGGCATACTGTGGTCTGAGTTTTAGCACAATCACAATTTTAAATCTTCCTTGTAACAATGGTAATTAATTCTGCTCATTAAGGAATGTTTTAATGTCATTATGAAATCTTTCACATGTAATATTGAGTTTTCCAAACTCAATTGAAAGCAGATATGATAAGCTCTTTGATGAAAACCTGGTACATTCATCTGAATAGTGTTTACTTCTAAGATTCAAAGATTTTTTTTGACAATTTCAACCAGATTTTATTGGTACATTTAGGTATACATAGTGATCATATTCGTCATAGAGAATTTGTACCCATACATGATTTAACTTGATTATTTTTCCCATTCCTCTATTCTCCCCTCAACCCTTCCTCTCCCCAATTACAAAAGCTCTGTTTTCACTTTTCCTTTTTTTTTTTTTGTTTTTGTTGTTGTTGTTTGGCACCAGGGATCGAACTCATGACTTCATGCTTGCCAGGCAGGCGCTTACACCACTGAGCTAAATCCCCAGCTGTTGTTGTTTTGTACTTTTCCTTTATTTTCTTTCCCTCTCCAACTTGCTTGCTGCACTCCCCATTTGAATATTTTCTTCCTCTTTCAAAATACCTATTGTATATTTTGGTCCTTATTTACACTTTTGGTTTCTCATACCAGAGAAATAATGCAATATTTATATGTGTGTCCAATTTATTTCACTCGACTATGGTCTCAAGGTGCATCCATTTACCTAAAAAGATCTCAAGTTTATCACTCTTTATGGCAGAGTAGTACACCATTGTATAAAAAAATACAAAACACATGTCTTCTTTAACCATTCACCAGTTGATGGGCATTTGGGCTGTTTCCAAGATTTGACAATTACAAACTATGCCGCTGTAAACATGGTTTGCATCGATCACTATGATACGACGCTTTTCATTCTTTTGGGAAAATACTAAGAATACCTTGGTCCAATGGAACCTGTAGTCCTAGTTTTTTGAGGAATTTCCACACAGACTTCCAAAGTAGATGTACTGTCTACACTCCCACCAACAGTGGAGATGGGTTCCTTTTTCCTCACATCCCTGCCAGAATTTGTTAGTGATTGAGTTCTTGATGATAGCTGTTCTTTCTAAAGTGAAATGGAATTGCAGTGTTGTTTTAATTGGCATTTTAGAAATGACCCATCCTGTTGAACATTTTTTCATATATTTTTTGCTGTTTTTATTTCTTCATCTATTCATTTCAGATTCCCATTTTTGGATTGAGTCTTTGTAATTTGGGGGATCTGATTTTTTGGATTATTTCTATGTTCTATATTAGTAGTCCTTTGAGGAGCAACTGGTAAAAAAAATTGTTCCCAAACCACGGGTTGTCTCTTCATTCTGTTGGCAGTTTCTCTTACTGTAAAAGCTTTTTAATGAGATCCCAGTTGTTGATTCTTTGGGATAGCACCTGTGTGATCAGGGTTTCATTCGTAAAGTGTTTGCCTACAACAATATCTTCAAGAGTTCTTCCTATTCTATCTTCTGGGAGACTTAGTGTTAATATTTTAATATTTAGCTCTTTGATCCATTTGTATTTTAGTTTAGTGCCTGGTAAAAGATATGGGTCTAGTTTTAGTGTTCAGCATATGAAAAGCCAGTTTTTCCAGCACTGTTTATTAAAGACTATCTTTCTTCCAAGGAACATGTCTGGGTTTTTTGTGAAACATAATGTACCTAAGTGTGTTTAGAGTTGTTTCTGCATCTTCTAATCTGTTGCATTCATCTTCAGGGTGTTTTGTTTTGTGTTTGGTTGGTTGGTTGGTTGGTTGGTTTTTGTCACTACTGGGGGTTTTGTTTATTGGGTTTTGTTTTGTTTTGTTTTGTTTTTGTTTTTGTTTTTTTGGTACTGGGCATCAAACTCTCAACCTCACGCTTGCCAGGCTAAACCCCCATCCCCTACTATGCTGTTTTTATCACTGTGGCTTTGTAGTATAACTTCAAGTCTGGAATTCTAATGCTTCTGCCTTGCCTTTGTTACCTAGAATTTCCTTTGCTATTGTAGGTCTCTTCTGTTTCCAAATGCATTTCAGGGTTGTTTTCTCCAATTCTCTGTGATATGGTGTTGGAATTTTGATCAGAATTGCATAAAGTCTGTATAAGAATTTTGAAACTATGGCCATTTTTACTTCTTCCTACCCAAGAGCAAGGGATATCTTTCCATTTTCTGATATGTTCTTCTATGTCCTTTTTCAGAATACTATAGTTTTCAGTGTAGAGGTCTTTCACTTCCTTTGTTAGATCGATTCCTAGGTATTTGTCTTTTATCTTTTTTTTTTTTTGATGCTATCGCGAAAGGTATAGTTTCCCTAATTTCTCTCTCAGTGAGTTTGTTATACATGTACAGGAATGCTATTGATTTTGAGGGTTGACTTTGTATCCGGCTATGTTGCTGAATTTGGTTATTAAATCTGTAAGTCTTTCTGTGGAGTTTTGGGGTCTGCTGTGTAAAGTATTATGTATGATGGGCATTTGGGTTGTTTCCAAGATTTAACTATTTCAGACTGTGCTGAAGTAAACATGGGTGCACATATATCACTGAGGTAAGATGCTTTAATTCTTCCAGGGAGACACCCAGAAGGAGAATGGAACCTCTAACTCTTTTTTGAGGAATCTGCACATTGATTTACACAGTATTTGCATCAATTTGCATGCCAACCAACAGTGAAGAAGGGTTTCTTTTTCCCCACAGCCCTGCCAGCATTGATTATTGGTTGATTTCTTGATAAAGACATTTTTTTCTGGAGTGAGATGGAATCTCATCATTGTTTTAATTTGCATTTCTCAAATGACCAATGATGTTGAACATTTTTTCATATATTTACTTCCATTTTGTACTTCTTCTGAGAAGTATCTGTTCATCTCAGATGTCCATTTTTGGGTCTTTGAATTTGCAGGGTCTGATTATTTTTTCAGTTATTTATATGTTCTAGATATTAGTCAGTTGGGTCCTTCTCTGGTTTTGGTATCAGAATAATGCTTGCTACCAGGAATGAATTTGGGAGTACTGCTTGCTTTCAGTTTCACTAAAGAGTTTGAATAGCAGTGGTATTAGGTCTTTTCTAAATATCTTTTGTAGAATTCAGCAGTGATTCTGTCAGGCCTGGGCTTTTCTTTATTGGTGTGTTTAATTACTTCTTCAATTTCATTGATTGATATTGGTTTATTTAGGATTTTTATATCTTCTTGAATCAACTTTAATAATTCATATTTATCTAGGAATCTGTCCATTTCTTCTGCATTTTCCATCCTATTAAAATACAAGTTCTCAGATAAGTATAGATGATATTCAGGATTCCTGCAGGATTTGTTGTGATTTCACTCTTTTCATTCCTCACTGTGTGGATGTGAGTCATTTATTTCCTGTTTTTGTTTTTGTTTTTGTTTTTGTTTTTGATAAGATTGGCCAAGTGGTTGTCACTCTGCCGTTCGTTCTAGAGGAGAATGTTGTTTAAGTTCCATTGTTTTTGTAGTTTCTTTTGCTGTTGATTTCCAATTTCATTACACTATGGTCTGATAATATGCTTAGAATAATTTCAATTCCTTTGCATTTACTTATGCATGTTCTATGAGCTATTATGAGGTCTATTTTGGAAAACATCTCCTGTACAGCTCAGAAGAAAGTATTTTGACATCATAGGGTAGGATACTGTATAGACATCTACTAAGTCCATTTGTTCAAAAGTTTGGTTTAGTTCTAATATTTCATTGTTGATATTTGTCTAGTTAATCTATTGTGACAGTTGGGTATTAAGATCCCACAACGCAATTGTATTAGGGCTTATTTGATTCTTTAATGTCTGTCAATATTTGTTTCATATCATTGGGTGCACTGATATTTGTTCCATATATATTTATGATTGCTATGTCTTTATCTTGGATTTTTCCTTTTACATGGATATAGTTATTTTCTTTGTCTCTTTTATTGTTGCTTGAAATCCACATTGTTTACAAATAGAATAGCTACCCCTGTTTCTTTCTGGGTTCCTGTCACATGTAATACTGTTTTCCATCCTTTGACTTTTAGTGCATGAATTTCTTTTGGAATTAAATGTCTATTGTCAGAACTTGATTCTTTATCCATTCTGCCTGTGTTTCTTTGGATTGGTGAATTGAGAGAACTACCATTGATGGTTGTCAGTGATATGTATTAACATCCTTGTCATGTTGTTTTCACATTGATGTCTCCTTTTTTTTTGCCCCCACTGTTTAATTGTTTGCCTTGCCTTATTCTGTAGAAGACTTATTCTGTTGGAGTTCATGGGGTTTTAGCCCTTGTTGTTATCTCTTTCTAGAATGTCCTTCAGAACATTTTGGAGTGCTGGTTTGGTGTTGATGAATTCTTTCAGGTGTTCTTTGTCATAGAAGTATCTGATTTCTCCATCACTTTGGAAAGATAATTTTGTGAAATACATCAATCTGAGTTGAAGGTTGTTTGCTTTTAGGCTTTGAAATATTTCAATCCCTCCTTGACTTAGGGTTTGTGTTGAGAAGTGAACTCTGATTTTGATGCACTTTCCTTTGTAGGTGACTTGTTTCTTTTCTCTAACAGCTTTTAATATTCTGTTCTTGTGTTGAATTTCTGGAATCTTGACTTATATTCCATACTATAGATTTTTTTTCTCATCATAGGTAACTGGAGTTCTTTAGGCTTTGCTTATCCTTATGTCAAATTGTTTTTCTCTGACAAGGAAGTTTTCTGCCATGACATTTGTGAAAAAATTTTTATATCATTTGTGCTCTCTACAACTTTTTTCATTGACTCCAATAAATCCTAAGTTATTCTTCTTTGTATCATCTATTAGCTGCTGTGTTGATTTCTCATGGTCCCTTGCTGTTTTTAAGAAATTTTTCTTTTCATGATTATTAATCACAAGGCTGTCTTCTATATCTGAGATTCTGTCTTCACATTGGTTTATTCTGCTGAGGACACTTTCAGTGGAATTTTTAATCTCGTGGATACCTGTTTGAATCTGTTTTATAGATTCTCTTTCTTTCTTATGTTAGCATTCATGATTTCTGTCATTTTCCTAAGATCCTCCATTTTTTTAATCCATATCTGCTCTTGAGTCACTAAGCATGCTTTTTGTTGAGATCACCATCACTATAATAGTATGAAAATTCTTTCTGATTTGATTTTTTTCTAGACCTTTATTGTTTTGCTTTGTTGCTACCACTTCAGAGAGGCCAGGTGGGTGACCTTCAGACTGTCCCAGCTCATTGCTCCCTGGTTTCTCCTTTTATGAACTAGGTGCCTGAGCTTGCATCTTGTTGAAGTATCTTCTCATTTTCTTTCTTTTTTACTTTTCAGTTTATTTCCTGGGTTAATGCTTATAAACTGCCTAATATGAGTAACTTTATTGCTAGTATTTAGAACCTTTAGAAAATGACTGCTTCTCAGAGGTGTCTTCCAGTTATAGCTGACTTGTAGGTTTTGAGTCTGTTGCAAGATCTTACCTCTTCAATTTATTGGGAATGAGAAGTTGCTGCCTACTTGGCCCAACCCCTTGTTCTTTGGCACTGGCCCTCATTATTTTCTGTGACTGTTAGACAGTTTTTGTTCACCAACAAGAACAGCTTGTTAGAACAGTTTTATGACTTTGGCTAAAGTAGTAAATCAGCAGTAACAACCACATCAAGAAAAACCTAGAAAATGAAAAACTAAGATAACCATTAGTTTGCCACCTTTAACCATAGGAACTAGATTTGTGCTTATAAAACAAAATCTAAAACCAACTAGAAAATTGTATACAGTAAATAAGCCCACAATATGCTAGTTTTACCTCAAAGGAGAAAATTTAAAAAGTATTACGGTAAAGAATAGAGAAATAAGAGAAGAGGAAGAGGTTAGAAACACAGCTGAGGACAGAGCAGGGTGACACAAACTTTGGGAAACTGGTGCAGGAAACAAGAGGGAAAGAGAAGTACAAAATGAAATAAGAATAATAATAAAAAAAAACTAGAAACCCTGTTCACACTTATATAAAAACAAGATTAGAAAATGAAGGGAAAAAAACTCCAAAAAAAGAGAGAGTTTAAAAAAAAAGTCCATTTCAAGGTTTGTCTCTGCTGTCTCTAGTAGACAGCGTGTGGAGAAAGAGTTTGGATCCGTGTCGATTTATCCCAGTAAGCCAGCAGCAGCTTACGGCAAGGTAGTGGATAATCTCAGTGAGCCTACACCTTTATTTCCTCTGCAGTTCAGGCTGGTTTCTGGCCATGAGGCTGGAACCAGACCTGTTTAGCCTGCTGCAGTAAGCACACCCTTCACAGGTTTGAACTCAGTTGGGAGCCACTAAATGGAGTCAGTGGTTGTTCTGAGTTCAGACTCAGTTGGCCTTTATCTAAGATGGTATCCGGCCAATAGCCCTCTCCTATGCACAGCCAAATCCACGCCACTCATCAGCCAATGCAGTCCACAGCATCCACTGTTTCAGTTCACTGCTGTGTCTCTCCATGGAGACCTCTGGGTTCACCAGCAGTCATCGTGTGTCTGCAGGTTTGAACCATTCTTGGCATGCAGTGAGTCCCAACGTGGGGAGAGTGTCACCTGGTACCACCTTCTTTGTTGAAGTTTCTCTCTTCACTCTCCCCATGGGCTTCAGTTTTCTCTTCAGATTCTTCTTGAGTCTAGAGAACCCACTTCTCTTCTTCTTCTCTTCCTCACGTTTCTATATTCCAGTGTCTCTATACCAAATCTCAGAGAGGCTGTTTCTCTGCTGAGATTTGGTGTACCACTCTGCTATCTTCCCAGGAGTCAGAGTCAAAGATTTTAAACTACTTTCTCTATATAACTTTCTCCAATTTCACTCTCCATATTTGTATACTCTATGCATGTGTATTACTGTATTGATTTTAAGTAGAAATTCATTTTTTATTAATTTTATACTATGCCAAAAACTAAGTAATCAGTTATATTTTTAAACCTATGAAATAGTAAATATTAAAGAAAGGTTATTGAAAACTATTTTACCTCCCCTAAAATCATTGTAATGTAAAATAGATTTCCAATGAAGTAAATTTTTGGATTTTTATGCTAAAGTTTAATTTTTATTTTATTTTATTTTAAATAGAATAAAACCAAGAAAAATAAAACAGAATAAAGTCAATCAAAGCATAAGAGTGCAAGTGATACAGGACTTCAAAACAATATAATAGGAAATCAACAATGGTTACCATAATGCCTTTTGTTGTCTTCAAAATAACTGCCCATAACTTCAGACATAGTAAAAATCAAACAAAACAGAACAGAATAGAACCAATAAATGCAAAACAATGAATACAATAAAGGACTTCAAAACAAGACAATAGTAAATCCAAAATGGATGGCTACCATAATATATCTTGTTATCTTTGAAATAGCTGCCCACGCCATTGGATATAACAGAATCAAATGAAACAGAATAAAACCCATCCCAACAAAACAATGAAAATGATACAGGACTTCAAAACAAGATAATAGGGAATCAACAATGGCTGCTACCCTCAGAAGGAGACTCCCCCATAGATGGTGCACTGCATACCATTATCCTCTGAATAGATGATCAGACCATCAGCCCATCACAAGCATCATATTGCATTTCACCTGAATAGCTATCATTGCAGCCTGTGTTTTACCAGATCAGCCAGTTGCTTACAGTGGGGGAGTGGGGGTGAGTTGGCTCTTTTTGTTTCCCAGCCTGCATGCTGGAAGGGGCTGGCATCTGACTGTCCCCACTACCCACCCCCCGGCAGTGGTAGCCTGTGCGTAGTGCTGGTTTACAGGAAGGGCTTGCTTTTCGGCGACTTCTTGTTCTCTTCCCCTTCAGTCTGCAAATGGCACTGACTCACGGGAGAAGGCTAGGGTCTGGCTGTCCCCTCATTGGGGCCGGCCTGAGCATGGTGCTGGTTCACAGGCAGGGATTCTGTGCTAAAATTCAGAATTTTTAAAAGTCATACTTATTTTTAAATAAAAATAAACTTTTAGTCACCATCTCTTGAAAATACTGATATTCCAAGATATTCAAATAGCCTACTTTTTACTATCTCTCGTTGTACTTATGGATTAGAAATATAAAGAACAGTGTTTAAATGTGGGCCTTTTCTAGGAAGAATACTCTCATGTTCCACTCATCAATAGAAGTAAAATTAGGTTAACAGAATGTCAGTTTTGAAAAAGGACCTTGACGTAGCTTAACTGCACCCTCTGAAAAAGACTTCTCACTATCTTCATATTAGGGAAACTCATTATCCTCAAAATTAACCCAGTCAGCATTTCTGAGCACCTACTGTATGCCTGATCTTAGAGCTTAAATCTAGCTGGAAGTGTCAGACAATAAGCAATAACTATATAATACATTAGAGTTCATTCCATTCAGATGTCTCTTTTTGTCAGAAAATTTTCCTTTTATTTTCTTTCATATAATGACTGTGTAGGTGTGTTTGAAGGAAGTATCCATTGTCCTGAGTCAGCTGACTTTCCACCTATGCACTTGTAGTTGGCTAGGCTGTTTCTTATATTTGTTTGTGTGCTGGCAATGCTTTAACAAAGTACCACTGACTGACTGAAACACCAGACATTTCCTCGCAGTTCTAGGTGATGGAAGACCAAGAGCAAAGTGCTGATAGTGTTGGTTTCTTCTAAAGGCCTCCCTTCTTAGCTTAGAGGTGTCTACCTTCTCCTTGTATCCTCTCGTGTTCATACTTAATCATATATTTCTTTTTATCTAAGCTCTCTAGGCATATTGGACTGGTGTCCACCATTGAGACCTCATTTAACCTTAGTCACCTCTTTTAAAACATGTCTCCAAATATAGTCCATTTTAAGATAACTAGGAACTTTTGGGGAAAACAAATCATCCACAGTAGCAAGTCTGGGAATGAACCTGAGAATGTACATTTCTAGCCAGTTCCCAGCTGCTGCCATCTGGAAAACACACTTGAGAATCACTGGTGTCAACATAATTCATAGAGATTAGAGCAGGGAGTCTAGAGCGGGACATGGGCTTTAAATTCTCTGTGCAACTTTATTGGGTTATAAAATCTCTACTTCTTTTATTTACCCCTCTGTGTGAAAGGATACAAGGGTACCCTACACATCAACATTGTTGTTGTGATGATTAATTGAGTCACTCTATGTAAATGAATCGTGCTAGCATAGAATAATAAGTGCTACGGGTCCCCTCGCCATTCTCATTGTCATCTCTGGCATCAGTTGTTTTGGGGTTTGTTTTGTTTTTTCTGTAAGACCCAGAAGAGAATGATGATACTGGAGTTTGGAATTTCTATTCCAGAATTTTCAAGAATATAGTTTTGAGTTTTCATTCAAATAGATGTTATCTGATATAAATTGATTTTTACAAATTTAACAAAATTTGTATTTTGACTTTTCTTAATTTCTTATCTGAAGAATTAATACATAATTTTGCAGTAGTTCTCCAAATACAGCTAATATCATCTCTCACTTTAATATCATTTAAGACATGTCAGAGTAGGCCAATTCAGAATGTTGTAGAAACCCACAAAATGCCACCACAGAATAAGAATAAACCCTGACATATCCTTAAATTGTTAACAACCATCACAAAATACCTCATTCATAGGGTATTTAAGTTGAAGCAATTTACATTTTCTGTTATATTACCTTAAACTCTTTTTTATTGTGAAATACATTTAGCAAATATAAAGAAAGTCTATAAAACAAAAGTTTAATGAACTGTCATACAGTGAACACCATGTAACTGTCATCTAGTCCGGAAACCAGTCTTCTGAACTGTCTTTGGTGAAATAATGTTTTGTGTTTGCTTCCTTCATTATCTACAGTCTCTATTTTAAGGAGCTTTTCTGAATTTGGAAGATGCTATTAGTTCTCCTTCAACTCTTATAGTCACAGTTACCCTTTCTACCCATAGGTCACTCCTAATTGATCCTTTCACTTGTGGGAGCCTCAGTCTAATAGTCATAGGAAACAAAAAGCAATGGCTTTTAGAATGTTTTCTTTTGTTTTTCTTTTTTGCAAATGATCAAACCAGCCATATCTGAAAAGTAAGTTGGATAATTTTTATGTGTGCCTTCTCTTACCTTTGAGAAATTTCAAAGATCTGCTGTTTTTGTTCCCTTAGCCTTAAGACCCATCCTTTTTTTAGGCCCATGTGGCATTATTACTATTGTTGTTGTTGTTGTTATTATTATTATTATTATTATTATTTTAAATAAAACAAATACTTTCCATTCCTTGAGAATAAGGGTGGTATCCTTGTGTTTGTTCTCATTCACCAGATCAAATTGTAAAATTCTGGGCATCTAATAGACAGTCCATTCATCTTTATCTTTTAGGTATGATTTGAATTTTTCCATTACCAGATTTTCCCTTTGATTTAAAAATGCATTTTTTCATGGTTATTAATATAAAACTACATAAGAGAATGAAAAAAGAAAATTTTGGAAATGGGTTTTAGAATATTTTTGTCATTGTTTGGACTCCACATTCAAAAATCACTTACTGCTATTGTCAGGAATAACTGATCATGCTATGTCATTGTTCAAATCTAATTTGATACTGTAGAACCTTATGGTCTAGGGCTGGGGATTTAGCTCAGTAGTACAGCGCCTGCTTGCCAAGCGTGAGGTTGTGAGTTCGATCCCCAGTACCAAAAAAAAAAAAAAAAAAAATGACCTTAGGGTCTACAAGTATGTTGGAAACTTCTAAGCCTAAGGGAATGGAACTTTTGTCCCCTTAATTTAAGAGCTAACCATCTCTAGAGGATCTCAATGCTGCTAGATCTGCTCCATCGTCTGAAGGAAAGGTGGAACGTCTTGTTGAATAAGAGGGGGAAGAAGGAAACTAAACTCTGCCAAATCTCAAACATCAAATTCATGTGAAATGACACTCTCTACTTGTACTGATTGGAAAGACTGCATCTCCAGGCTCCATCACTCTTGGGTGCTAGAGGCCCCCATTTACAGTGACCTTCGTACTACTTACTTGATAAATCACGCATATTTTCTTCCCAGATTCCCTGCTGTCAAGAAAAAATTTATGGCAGAACTAAAAGAATTACGGCACAAAGAGCAGAACCCATATGTGGTACAAAGCATTATCAGCTTGATAATGGGGATGAAATTCTTTCGTATAAAGATGTATCCAGTGGAGGACTTCGAGGCCTCTCTTCAGTTTATGCAGGTAAAATCCTGGGCAGAGACCCAAGAGGCCATCGATTTGAGCCATCCTTTTGTCAAAATGACACACTTGGAATGTATCAGGCAGTGCCCAATTTACAGTGGTTCAACTTACAGTGTTTGAGTTTTACAGCCTCTGTACATTTAGTAGAAAGCTTACTTCCCATTCTGAATTTGGTGTTTTGTTACACTGCGGTTGTACAGTCTGATCCTCTCTTATGACTCTGAGTAGCAGCAGCAGCCACAGCTCCCAGTCGGCTCCACAGTGCCTGGCAGACAATGGATGCTCAGTACTGTGCTGTGCTGCTAAGTAGTAAATGCAGCTTCTCTTTACAGTAATTTCAGATAAGGATGCGCTTATTGGGATATATCACCATCCTGAGTCGAGAAACATCTGTACTTCACAATACAGGATAAGAAAGTTCTGCCTTCTTAATAATTCATGAAGAACCTTGGAACCAAATAGCAGCATTGCAGAAACATAATTTCAGTTTTAAATTTTCATATCACCTTTGACATTGGGTATACATAGAGTTTCTTTATTGTTGACTTATTTCAATAATTGGTACATATTGCTCTGAGAATAAATTGTAGCTGACTTTTTTTACTTTTAGAATTGATAGCATTAGGTTTAGTGTATTAACATTACAGGCAGGAGAACTTTACTGAAGATAGAAATGTGTTTTATTCTTGCTGTTGAAAGGAATCTTAATTTTTCAAAACATCAAGCAAACTGTACAAGCTTAATGCCTGCTGACAGAATTCATCGTGATATGTAACAAAAAATTGTTGCTAATGACGACTTCACAGAACACATAGCCACAGATATTATAAATATAGGCTGTACCAGCTCACAATCAAAAACATGGGTGATAAGTATAGATGACGATGTAGATGAGTTGGAGCTCACATGCACTGATAGTGTAAAAATAAAACAGCACATTTACTTTGGAAAATGTCCTGGTAATTCCTCGGATGACTAAACCTAGAATTACTGGATAATCCAGAAATTTCACTCTAAAGCGTATACCCAAAACAAATAAATATATAAGTCCACACAGAAACTTTAACACAGATATTCATAGGAGCATTATTCACAGTAGACAAAAAGTGGAAACAACCTAAATATCTCTAAAGTGACAAACAGATGCGCAGAATGCAGTATATCCACACAGTACAGTATTTAGCTCTAAAGAGGAATGAAGTACAACACAGACAACCTTGAAAACATTATGTTAAGTATAAAAGCCAGGCACAGAGGCCACACTGAATATAAATACATTTAGATGAAATGTCCAAAATAGGCAAATTCATAGAGGCAGAAAGTAGATTAATAGTTGCCTGTAGCTGAGGATGAGAGGTAGATAGAAAGATTGGGGATAACTGACAAAGAATGTGGAGCTTCTTTTGATCTTGTTAAGAAGTCCTGAATTTATTTGTAATAATGAACCCATAACTCTGAAAACTGATGAACTGAACACTTTTAAGTAGGTGAATTAGATATGTGGGTCATATCTCAATCAAACTGATACATGCAAGGGAGCAAGGTATGGTATGTTAAGTTTCTTGGGTTTGAATTCAAGTACCAGTACTTCCCAGCTCTGGCACACTTACTCCCTCCTTCCTTCTTCCTAGCCTCATTTATTTTATGTGCAAAGTAGTGGTAAAGATGTTGCACTAAGAGAGTAATTTTAATGTAAGTATTCAGTGACTCGTAACTGTTCTGTTATTTCATTCGCACTCTAGAATTGATAATTAACCTGTTATGTGCTTGAATGACTTGAGAAAGTCATACAAATGCAAAATACATACAAATGCAAAATAATATAGAGAAAGGGCCATGATCCTGGTAACTGCATGGCTCCATTCTGTAAAGGAAACAGTGCCAGTGCTTCCTAGGTCGGTGTACTCTAACCAAGGCAGAGATCTTAATGTGATACTGATGGGCTAAGAAACTTTGCAACTGTTTTTGGCAGTCTTCCTAATAATGGCTGCAGTAAAAGTGTAAGAGCTAACATAGATATTAGCATGTCATCAAATACATGTAACTTTAAACTGTTAAATAAAAACTATCTCAAAGCAACCACTATAAATTCCTAGCATAAACCCTGTAAGGAGAGAGGTGCTGGCAGAATTTAGGGCAGGTGACCTTCCTGCCCAACTAGTCCGTGGACTACCACCACTATAGCTGCTTGCATCAACAGTACCTTCACAAGTAGAGATACGCTTGCTGAGGTGCTGTTCCAAAGATTTCCTTTTGCCTCTCTTTCCATATGTACCTTCCCTGGGGATGTACGTTTGTGGGCTAATCAAAGACCCAGATTTCTGAACTGGGTAGATAAACAATAGAAATATATAGGTATATTTTTTTATATAGACTGAGCTACCTAATAATCAAGTGGACAAATGTGTGTTATAGATGTTTTGTCCTTCAAGTGATTTGAAATAGAAGGGAAAAGAGAGAGAGAAAACTAGCCTTGTAAAATCCCTCTGAGGACCTTGCAAGCATGCAAGAGTTCAATGTGAATATTTGAAACTGGTGATTTTTAAATTAATTGTGGAACATGCTCTGTTGTTATTTGTGATTTAGTTGAGAACTATTTACTTAAATTTGTTTGAATACATTTCCCATGCACCTTTTAATCTACTTTCCTTCCCTATATTCTTTGTCTGCTTCCTAGGAATGTGCACATTATTTCCTTGAGGTCAAAGACAAAGATATCAAACATGCTTTGGCTGGACTTTTTGTGGAAATCCTGGTCCCAGTTGCTGCTGTGAGTTACATTTTCATTTCTAAGAACTTCTTGAAATTGGATTACAGCCTCAACAATTTCATTAACAGAATATTCACATGCATCTCTGTTTCAGGCTGTTAAAAATGAAGTAAATGTTCCCTGCCTCAGAAACTTCGTGGAAAGCCTATATGACACCACACTGGAACTTTCTTCTCGAAAGAAGCATTCCTTGGTTAGTAACTGTGAGAAAATTCAAAAACACAAACAAAACTGCAGAGATTAAAATTCCTAGGCAGAAATCTACTTGAGTCTTAAGGATGCTACCGAAGGGAGAATTATCTACAGCCATCTCCAAAAGACTCCACTGTCAAACCTGGAAAATTACATTTAGTGTTGACTGTGAATCACTGTAACGTAAGGGGATTAGACCTTGCCACCTCAGCTGCCCCATCTGGTCCTGCTATTTATTTTTAAGATGGGTTTAACTTGATTTTTGTTTGAATTTCTGAGAATTTTTTTCCAAGCTGAAGGTTAAAGTTTATAATAACAGTTTCTCTTCTCAATCCCCAAGAGCTTACAATGGCTAATTCCTATCCTGATAATCAAAATCAAAATTTAACTAGGCAAGAAAGGGAGACAGGAAGTGGTTCCCTACAGACAAGATTCTCTGAAGGCTGGGAAAACAATTCTTTGGAAGACTTTGATGCTGAAAAGCAGCATTGAGTCTTTTAAGTTGCCACTACCTTTTTACCCCTATGGTAAGTAATAATCTGATTCATAAATTAAAAAATGGTGTGTCCTCTATAACTGTGGTAGTCACAGATTTCAATAGTATGCACATCACCATCACAATGTGAGTAGGTCTTCAGTGTTCCTTTGCTGGTAGTAGTGACAAATTTGGCCCTTTGTCTATATTCCATGGGCATGGTGACTGGCTGTGGGCCAATCTGGTATTAGATTTGTGAATTCATTGGGAGCAACAGTTCCAAGTCCTCAAAACTAGTTAATTTAAAGAAGAAAAACACTAAGTTAATGGATTCTGGAGCACTGAATCTCATCTATCACAAATGTTTCTTCCTAGTCCAGGTTAACAGATGAGCCGGTTACGTTTTGGTTTAAACCTTGACTGGCCTAATTTCTGGGGGAGCCCTAGAGGTGTTAATCTATTTGATTGAGCAGAACGGTGGAGTGTTCCTGATGTAGGCTTTCTGCGTGCCTGCCCATTAACTTTTGTCTTCTCCAGTTTCTATGGGAAGCTGGCCCAGTTAGGCAGGAAGAGCCCAGCAGCACCTCTGTTTATTTGGTCGTAAGCAAATTCCTCCCACAGTTAAATTTGTCTTGGTAGAGTTTACCGATGCAAAAACATTTCTTTTAGGAATCTTCCTTAATTACAGGAAGGTTGCATCCAAATGAAAATATATAAACCTACTTCTGAGATAGTAAATACTGTTAAATGAAAAAGCCAATAGCATTTTTAAAATGTTGCCTTTCTCCTTTTTTTCTGGAGATTGAAAGTTATCAAAAATGGTGAATTTGTTTTTAAAGTTCATTGATGAAGACAAAGTGAACGAGACTTTCACTTTACTGTACAGGAAACATTACTGTCCACTATCCATACTTCTAGATTATTCCATCCCTAGCATTATCAGAAAACATTTGCAAAATGTTCATCCCCACTAATTCAGCCATTGGGCCTTGTGTTATACAATATGCTGCTAATATGCTGCAACCTGTAGGGTTGCAGAGAGAGGCAGTGAAATAATTGGTGCAGAGATTGTGTTACCCAGTACCTTAATACAGTGTCAGTCATCCTGCAGGGTTGGTGTGAGAGTCAGTGGTAGAGAACTTGCCTCGCCTGGAGAAGGCCCTGGATTCCATCACCAGCTGTGCAAAAAAGAAAAAACAACACATTCACACTGTGACCTTGTCTAATGTCTTCCAGGCTCTGTACCCTCTGGTGACCTGTCTGCTCTGTGTCAGTCAGAAGCAGCTGTTCCTGAACAGATGGCATGTGTTCCTCAACAACTGCTTGTCTAACCTGAAGGTTGGTATTTGCCCACTCAACAAAAAAATCCCTTATAAAACTTTACGGTGTAGTTCTTAGGCTAGTGTATGTGCTTCTGACTAGAGACAGGAGAAATCGCTTCAGATGTGGGGAAAGTAAATCTGTTCTAATAAAGTCTACCAAAGATATCATGAAATGCTGGGGATATAGCTCAACAGCATAAGCAACTGCCTGGCAAGCACAAGGTCTTGAGTTCGATTCCTGGAACCAAAACAAAAAAAAAGAGCGATTCATATTCGGAAAATATCAGTAAGTGCTGCTTTATAAACATGTGAATAGAAATAGTTATCTAAAATAAAAATAGCCACATTTAGCCGATTGAAGCTAATAATTATTATTATATCAATTATTATATCAATTATTATATGATAATTGATTTCTTTTGCTTGCCTAGTATTCCTCTATCTCCTTCAGTTTAAGGAAATAGCCCCATTCTGTGGAAAGGTTGACCTAGTAACAGCCCACACTTGCCTCTGTTGCTGTCGTAGGTAATTCCTTTGGGGTATTCTGTTTCAGCTATACAACAGTACCAGTCCTAAGTTCTGCTGCCCAGGTAGTCAGCACAGGGCCAAGTGATGTCAGCAATATACTCATAGTCCCTGAGACCAAGGAACCTACGGTGGAAACAGCTGTACTAATTAGCTTCAAAACTAGGCTGTATAGCTTTGAAGTGGTAAACATGTTTTAAATTTCAGTGATTGCTGAAGTCAATAAGCTCCTCCCTATTCTAAGTACAATACAATTCATTCTCCACACTCTTTCCTAGTTATGTCCAAAGTTGTAGGTTTTTTTTTTTACAGGTTCGATAGTTACTATTTTCAAATATTTGAAAAACACTTACAAAATTTTATATGTGCTCATACATGTTGCCTTGTTTTGTATTTTCTCTAAGATGTTTTAATTTAGTGATTAAGATTAATTATATTATTTTTGCATTTACCATAATTGCACAATAATCTGCATTAGAACCATTTTAAGGACCAACTGCATACTGACTCTAAAAGCTGATTGTGAAATCCAAGATTAGAATCATTCATTTTCTTCAAATTGGCAGTGAAATATAATAGCAGTGAATAAAGAATGAAGCTTTTGAAGTCTCCAAAAAGTGAAATGTTTTCAGGGTTATCAACTGTTACATAACAGCTGCTCTAAGGTGCTTTGTTTGAGGATTTGTCCATCTGCCACACAACCCCGCAGTGCAGCCCAATGTAGTTCTGTTATTTGGTCCCTTTTTAACTATCTAGGTATTAATCCAAATTAATTTCTTTTACATTTTACACAAATAGAAAGTAGTCATTTGTTCAAAACAGAAAGAGAAATGATTAAGAATATTTACACTGAGCCTTTCTGTATGTGTTATGTTTAATGTGTCTGATGAATTTGGGAGTAAAATATAAATATTTCACCTAACAATTTATTGCTGTGACCAAAATGGCTATACTGTTTTGGTCCAAATTATTTTTTGAAGCGTGACAGAGCATCTTTTTTTGGAACATAATTATTTCAAGGTTATAATACTGTTTAGAGCTTTAGTCAAAGCCTACCAGAAAGACATACTAAGAAGATTATGAACTACACCACAGAGGATTGGATCTCGGTGCTGACAGCGTCTCACTCCACAGACATTTCGCCCATTAGAATTTCTAAAACAGAGGCTGTAAGATTAGGAAGGGCATGCCGGGTCACTGCTACACGTAGACTGATCAACATTATGGAATTCAGTTCCGCTCAGCAAAAGTTTATACAGCGTCCCGTGTATGAGGTGCTAGGGAAGAGGCTGGGAGTGAGAAGAATATGGGAAGGCAAACATGTAAAACCACATACAGGAGCCAGGCGTGGTGACACTGCTGTAATGCCTGCACTCAGGAGGCTGAGACAGGAGGATCGTTGCAAGTTTGAGACCAGCCTGGGCTACAAAGTGAACTCAAGGGCAGCCTGAACTGCATAGTGAAACCCTGTCTCAAAAAGACCAAAAAAAAAAAAAAAAAACTGCATACAGGATGGGCGAAATGTCTGTGGAGTGAGACGCTGTCAGCACCGAGATCCAATCCTCTGTGGTGTAGTTCATAACTGCATACAGGATGCCTAACATTTCATACAAGGACATGAAATGGAGTATTATAGTATGTGGTGTGGACACAGGGATGAAAAGTTGGGAGCAAGGGTATACCTGTGTGACCTGTGAAGGTCTTATACCCCATGAAGCATGAGAGCCCAGAGTGGTGGCTTTTAGCTACTCCAGGGTCTTAGATGGGAGAATCCCAAGTTCAAGACCAAGCTGGGCAACTTGGGAAGAAAGTGGAAGAAGTAGGAACCAATCAGTCACTGTAAATTTATTAGCACTCTAAACAGAAAACATTCCAGATCTTCTCACACATTCTCAGTAGGGAAAACTATTGAAAATCTTGAAAAACAAATATGGCTTTGAAAATATACTTTGCCTTGTTATCTTCAGTATTTTAGACCATTTAGAACCAGCCACTTCATTTCATAATTGGCCACCCGCGCAGCCCTTCCCCGTGTATAATTTCCACAGTCTCCCCTCTCTTCCCTTACTATCCCAGGTGCTTCAGGATAATGAGCGTAAGGTTATTGTCTCTCACATTGGCCTTGGCAGCCATCTTTATGTGTTCCGCAGAGGTGAGCCAAAAGGATGGCGGAGTGACATGAGCAAAGATGTGTGTGAGCACAGTCAGTCACATGCTTTCAAGGAAACAAGCTCTCAGAATCAGTGTTCACTTAAAGCCAGTGCCCTGGAACCAGCCAGCTCTGGGAGTGCAGACTTGAATTCTTTAATATTTATACTTAATTAACCTAGTCAGTTATATCAGCAGTAGGCCACTGTAAGGTAATCAGAAATTCATGGCACCTTTTCACCAAAATAGTCACATCTTTCACGAACTCTTGGTCAGTGGTGACCAGTTGTTTTCTATATAATTCATGTCTGAATTTGAACACATTGAGATGTTTTAAAAAGTACATTCCCTTCATATCTGCCATATGACATCTAACTCTGAAGAAGGGGAAATATGCTTTCTGAACTTGATTTAGTAGTACTTTTAAAATAGAATATTTATTACATTCATAACTGTATACTAGTTTCTTATCCTTCAAAATAGATACAATTGAGTTTTAACAGTGGCTTATGCACCTGCCTGGCAAGCGTGAGGGCCTGAGTTAATCCCCGGTACCAAAAAAAAAAAAAAAAAAGCAATTGAGTTTTAAATTTTTTTATAAAAAGCATACAATATTATGAGAAACTCAGACTATAAAAAAACAAAACTGGAAAAGAAAGTTTGAGCATAAGAAAGCATTTATCATATGGTTAATAATAACATGTTAATTGGTGATCTGTTAAGAGCTAAGTGAAGGGTTGAGGCTTTATATACATTGTCATGGAGCATGACGATGCCACAAACTCCCCTGAGCACATGTTTTTAATGGGTGTTATTTTTGTCATTCTAAAACTTTTGCTCAGCAGTACTTCCTCTGGAGGTTAGACATTATTCAGGGTAGTTTTATAACTGGAGGAAGCAAATACAAAATAAGAAATCTTCTTGTTTCAGTCACTGCTTGGGTTACAGTATGCACTCATTCATTGACTGACTTAGCCAGCAGTTCTATACATGGATCCTCGCAGGCACTGGCCTGGGTGCTGGGAACACATGGTAGGTGACTTTGTAATTTAGTGGAGGAAACAGAGGATAAATACATGAGAACTAAAACTTCGGACAGTGATAAGGAAAATTGAGTAAGATATTATAATAGGAAGTGGTACATGCAGGAAGAGCCAGAGACAGAGACTCAGCAAGGTGCTTTGATTTCCACTAACAATTCTAAAACAAGTGTGGTTGCCATAAGTAGGACATACAATGAAAAGTGTCTTCTGCACTTAATACATATTTATGTTTAATAATGACAATAATGTCTACAGAATACTTTTTAAAAATCATTTTATATAATGGTAATGATATCTTTATTTCATAAATAGAGATACACAGCACTATATTAACTCTACAATTGTTGCCTGAATGCTTAAAACATACAGCATAACTTATTTAAAAATAACTATTGTTCTCTTTGTAAATACCAAGCTTAAATGGTATAGCATCAGCTATTTTAAATACTAGTTTTCAGGATGAAATTACTCTGCTCAATATTAATCTTGTTTCTATAATCTTAAGAAAATCTCATTTTTGAATGAGAAAATCTTATTCAGCCATTACAAAGAAAAATCAGCTCCATATATTGTCAGGACAGCAATTTTAGAGATTATTCTAACCTTTAACAATGCATAATTTGGACAATATGCAGTCAATACCAAGACCATATTACCAGCCACTGGTGAATTCAACTGTCCCCATTTGTCACTGCCAATTCCAGCTTAACTAGAGAACAATTTAAAGAAGATAAGCATGTCATGGGGCAAGCTGTCATGTCAGTGCAATCAGTGAAGGGCACCAAGGTAAGATGCTATCAGTCTAAAAAGATCTCCTCTAAAGCCCACTGCATTTCTGAACCATTTTATAAGGAGACCTCAGAGCCACAATAAATACATAAATAGTTCATTTTCAATTAAAAGAGCCATGGATTTCAACAGAAGAATGGTCAATGACCTTACAGCTGAAGGCTTTGATAGAAATCAGTGGTATGAGAAAATGCTAAAAATATCTACAACCTGAAAATATACACCGAGCATCTGTTAGCTAAGCAGGGAATACAAATACAAGTGAGATCGAGGTCCTGTGCTCAAGGAAAGACAATCCAGTAGGTCCTAGTAGCACAAGCAGTCAGCCGCTGTAGAGCGTTAAGCTGAAGTAGAAATGTTTAATACTGCACGCTGGGGCCAGATTGCCTGGGTTTAAATTCTGGCATTGCCATTTGTTCAATGCGTGCCATTTTGTAAGTTGACTTCCATGCATCTTGATCTCTTCATGGGTGAAGTGAAATATTAACAGCACTTGCTTCATGTTTTTATGAGAATTAAAATGCATGTACACATATAAACCAGCACTGTCAGCTTTTCATTACCATAACAAAATACTGGAGATAGTTAATTTAAGAAGGGAGAAACGCTCACTGGTATTTTAAGTGTCTTAGAGATTCCAGTCCATAATTAACCCCTTTTGCCTTAGTCCAGTAACAAAACCCTAGCAAGCAATAATGCCTAATATAGTAAGTACCACATAATATATACATTCAAATTTCTAGGAAGAATACACTAAAGTAGAAGTCCCAGCTGTCATTTTGCTAGCCTAATAATTTTGAGCAATTCATTAGGCCCTTCTCGATTATAAGTTCCCTCAATTGATATCATGTTGTATAAGAGAACTTTGGAAAGGACACATGCATATGAGTGCAAGATCCTGATTACTGTCATTATGATATCATCAAAATTAGCTTCAGCTGCAACCCAGGGCTTACCTTTTGTGTAGGTTCTGTATGAGGAAATCTTGCTTATGCATCAAGTTCTTTGGTTTTTATTTTTAATATTTAACCTGCTCTGTTACAGTCACTGAGAACACAAAGATGAGCAAACCAAAATAATCTGGAACTCACATGCTGATAGGAAATATGCAAACAAAGGAACAGAAGCACATTTGAGGAAATAGTAGGGGCACCAGAAGGCTCTCCTGAGTCTAGGGAAGAGGGTGGAGGGCTTGGGAACATAAGAGGAGCAACACCTAAATTTCACCAGGCAGTACAGATTTCCCAAGTAGACCAAGGTAAGAGGTGTCTGAGACATTCAGGAAATTGTGAAAAACATCTTACTGTCTGAGGGGCACTGGCTTAAGGTGGCACTGGGATGCCAGATACAAAACGTGCTTTGTGTGCCATTACAGGATCTTTGCACTGTCCAGTAGGTCACTGGAAGCCACTTAAGCACTCTGAATGCAGAAATTAAATAATCATGTTTGCATCTTAAGAATATAATTTGACTATGCAGAGAATGAAAGAGAGGCAAGAAATCACTTTGAGAGGCAATTGCAGTGATCAGCAGTATCATCCTGAAATGCTAAAGAATCAATCACAGGCAGAACAAAATGAAAGCCTAAGTCAGCCTCTTTGCACTGCAGGCTCTATGGGACCAGCAGTAGACAATCTTGGAGTCTGAAGAGTAGAAGAACATTAGTCAGAATCAGATGCCCTGAAATGGAGAGCAGAAGGAACAGGAAAATATTTAAAGGAAGTTGAAGTTAAAACCACAGACACTAACATTTTGTTCAAGATGTGCAAGATCAGTTGACTCAGGAGTGAGGAGTGAAGGTGATGTCCGTTAGATTACAGACCCCGTATCCCCCTCTGACTGCTGTGTTACTGCCTGGATGCCTTCAGCAGTGACCCTGTAGCTCTGCCTCTCTCTCCTGCACTCTCCACACTGCAAATGCAAGATGTGCTGAAACTCTGATCTCAGTGTCTCCCTGTCACCATGCTGAGTGTCCTGATGCCCTCGTGGAAGGTCACTCTGGCAGCCCTCGTGTTCCTCTTGGTATGAGCTGCAGGTTCCAAGACAGGACCTTTTTTTCACCATCTGTCTTAGCCTCTGTATACTGCTGCCTCTACCTACCATTTCTCCTACCATCATTTTTGTATCTTTCAGAGATTTCAGTACCAAGCGTGGTCCAGTGTAGCCACTCACATATTTGGTCAATGAATTAATAATTGAACAGTTCATCTGAGTTTTCATCTGCTCCTAGAAACCTTTGCAGACTCTGATGAGTTTGCCTTTTTCTGTACCCCAGTTCCTCTCTCTACTGGTCTTTAACACTGTCTTGGAATTGACTGGTTTTTGTCTAGCTCCCACTCCCAACAGAGGGAGGACATCGTAGCGAAAGGGATACTCTTTTTATGTCCCAGACTCTAGAATGGTGTCTAGTACACATCACTCTCAATAGATCCTGGAGGTTAATCAAATGGGATTGGTAGGAGGGAGGGAGGGGTTAGGAAACCAAAAGGATAATAGTGTTTAAAGGGACATAATTAACAATCCAAAGAACAGATCAATTCTCCTGTTGGTGCTGTACAATTTATTTCCTAGGATGGAGGGAAAGGACAAACTCTTAACTACTCGTCCTGGCTTAAGAGAGAATGAACTGGCTTCCCTCAGAATTTACTCTGGTCCACAGAGCCATTTGGGTTCGACCTCATAGAGTATTTATCCAATACAGCGGCAGGCAGATACCCTGTGAGTGGCAGATGATGGAGTGTACTTTGTCACCCACCTATCACCCCTGGGATCTATCTTTCCCACACGTTCAAAGAATCATCTCCATATATTGCCATTCAATCAACAATCTTACCTTTTGATTTCTGTTGTAGAATAAAGACCCCAAGATGGCGCGAGTTGCTCTGGAATCTCTTTACAGATTACTTTGGGTTTACATGATTCGAATTAAATGTGAAAGCAACACAGCTACTCAGAGGTAAGGAGCTGGCTTCTTTTAATGGTGACCATGTCATTGAGTTAATAGAGGTAAATCACATGACTCAGTCAACATAAAGTGATACCACTTTCCCTACTCAGCTAGAACCTGTTCAGAGCTAATAGTTTCTAAAAGATCTAAGTCCTGAAAACATTTTCAGGCTTTCCTCGGTCTTTGACTTGGCAGCCATTACTGAAACTCCTGCCTCTCCCAGGAGACAGGTCTACTTCTAGGATCACGGGTGCCACTAATGGGAAACTGCTATAATTACCTAACTACCTTTAGTTTCCCAGAAATTTTTTCACAGGGTAATTATGCTAATGGAAGGGATGAAGTGCTTTGTTTTGTTTTTCTGAATTCTCTCTGATACTTAGATATGACGAAACATCTGCCATCTTGCCTTAAAGAACTGGAGCTCAGCCAATCTTGCTTGTTTTCTCTTTTTTTCTCCCCCCCCCTTATCTTCCAGCCGACTTATAACCATCATCACAACACTTTTCCCCAAAGGGTCCCGTGGTGTGGTGCCAAGGGATATGCCTCTGAACATCTTTGTGAAAATAATCCAGTTCATTGCCCAGGTAATGAGGACGTTTCTGGCAGTGAAAACCTTCTAATTGTCGTTAAGTAACCAATCTTTTCATGAAATACCAAAAGATGAAAAGTCTAGAATGATATCTTATGTGTTTAGACTATATATTTTTGCACATAGCCTGTTCTTCTGCTTCAAAAGAAATTATGACATGAATCTGTCAAGGGTTTTCAGTATGTCACAAACTAAGAAGGCAGAGAGTTAAGTGACTCAACTGAGGTGACAGACTATTGGTTAAAGTCCACTGACTCTCCATCCCTGTTTGTTTTCTTCACTCTCTGATCTGGGTCATAAAGTAAAGAGGAAGCAAAAGATCTGATGTTGAGAGGAAATGTTTTTAAAGAAAATTTAATGAAATTTGACAATCAAGTAATGTTCTAATTTTTATATGTAAAAAAGAATTTCATAGGAAAATTAGCGCTTACCAAGCTAATATTGTTCTTTGCCAAAAACTGTTCCAAGCACTTTATACATGTATTAATTTACTTTGAAGCTGGGTGCAGTAATATTTTAATACTAAATGTAGACTTTGAACATAATTTATTATTTAGAGCCAAGATTTTACTTTTTGTGTGTCCCTTGCTCATGCTAAGAATAGGCTTTACCACCAACCTATACCCTGAGTCCCAAATTTTACTTTGTAAAACATTTTGTGAGTAAATGATTTCACCTCAACTTTGACCTTGTGATTTACCAAACAATAAGAAAAACTTTTTATTCCATTCCAGCCTCTGCCATGAGCCATCCCTTCAGTGTTAAGGCAGAGGACGTATTTTTGTCAGCTACTTTATTGGTACAAGAATGGAAATGCTTGCCCAATATGCCCCAGAATATTGTGTAGATAGAGGGAAACAATGGACATGAAAATACTATTGAATTACAGTTGATGCCGATGTAAAGATACACTTCAGTTGTTACTCCACACACTATTTAATATAATTTTGGTGCATTGAAAT
Organism: Dolichotis patagonum; assembly: GCA_004027295.1. Taxonomy (NCBI): domain Eukaryota; kingdom Metazoa; phylum Chordata; class Mammalia; order Rodentia; family Caviidae; genus Dolichotis; species Dolichotis patagonum. The sequence continues at coordinate 75,140 of PVJX010005336.1, forward strand.
GTCTCTGTAATATTCAGATTGAAGGACTAGGCGTTACTCTACCAGTGGCAGAATTAATGTAACTTCTACATGTAGTTATGTGGCTGGGAATGTGCTGATTATTTTGGAGTATGTTTCATTGAATGAACTTGTCATATCTCAGTAATTAATATAGTACCTTTAATATGTATTGTTTGTTGATCATTCTTCTTAATGAGAAGAATTAATTGTTTTGGAGATGAATCAAAAGATTTTCAATGTTAGGGAATAAAAGAAGTTGGTTGTTTTTCAGTGTAAAAATACATATTAAAGTTAATTTCAAGAAGTTAGCAGCATTACCAAAAGCAGAAAAGTATGGACTGCTTCTAAGCTTAGACATTCAAGTGTTTTGGGTTTTTCTTTTTTGGGTTTTTGATTTTGGTCTTTGTGCCATGGATCCATCTCTGCTTTTGGAGCTAATTCTATCTCTTGCATAATAAAGTCATTCCTGTACTACAGGCAAAAACACGAGCAGCTCTGCCAACAGTGTTTTGTTTTGTTTTGTTTTGTTTTGTTTTGTTTTGTTTTTTAACGGTATAATCGTCCCTCGGGAACTCTCTGGTCTATAAAACTAAGCAGTGCCTCTCCTCTTTTAGCAGCCACCTGTTTGGTACACATGGTGTAAATACTGCATCTCATGTTGAATTTGTGTTTTAACATTTTTGTTTTGTTTTCTTTTTTCTTTTCTCCCCTCCAGGAACGTTTAGATTTTGCAATGAAAGAAATCATTTTTGATTTTCTTTGTGTAGGAAAACCAGCCAAAGCTTTCAGTCTCAATCCAGAGGTATGAATGACCCTTTTATGTCCTCTAACAGAGTATGTATTCACAGAGCCATACCTCTGCTAGGCAACTTTGGGGAGGAGGCCTGGGACAGCTTCTCTCAAAGGTTTTCTGTTTGTTTCTCTTCATGCCTAAAGTCCAGTGATGGAGTTTCAGAAGTAAATTTTGGATCAATAGATTGAGTGTGATGAAAGGTCGAATGCTTCTTTATTCTGTTTTTGTTTAATAGAGTAATTCTTGCCACAGAAGATAATCTGTTGCTACTAGTTAGGTTATTTTATGTTAGGAAGTAAGTGCTTTTGCTTGTAACTACATTGATGCATATAAACTAGTATTGGAAAATGATGAAACAGAAAATAAGTACATATAATAATAAAAATACTAAAATATAGTGAAACTAAATGATGTCTAAACATGTTTCTGTAACAGCATGGCAACTCAAGGGCTAGGCATATTGGTGGCAATGAGTCTATTATGAGTATTAGATACAATATGGAGTAGTCTGGGCTATGCAGGTGAACAGCATATTCGGTTTTATTTTAAAAACATTGTTAGCTAAGAAAAACTATCCCTAGCAAGCAGCCTATCTGCAGCCTTTTTCCTCTGAAATGGGAGAAAGACACTGGACCAGAAGCTTCCAGAGCTGGATTTGCCCCTTGCACTGTTACTTTTTCTAGCTATGTGATGTTTACTTTTCTGATATTCAATTTATTCTCCAGTAAAATAGGACAAAATACTTTTCTAGCTCACTTCACGGAAGAGTCATACTGGAAAGCATACATTTCAAACTAGAGTGAGAGTGAGGAAAAGAAGATAGTGGGAAAGAAGGAAGAAAATTGCATGCCATTAAGTCTTTTTTAAGATTATTTCTAGCATCGCTGTGATATTCTTTGTCTCCTTCATTCTCTCAGTGAGGACAAAGGCCTCAAGCCCATAGGCTCAACATAAGCAGATTGTTGGTACCAGAGGGACCCCAATATTCCTATCCCCTCTCTTATCATACTCTGAATTCTCTTCTTGATGCTAAGGTTGCCACATGTCTGACAACAGAGCAAAAGGCCACGTAATGGGATTTCTGTCTGGTGACCAGTGACCTTGCAGGATTCCAGAATGGCTGCAGTTGGGTCACTGGGCTAAAGTGGGGGGCTTTGCAAAGCTGGTGCAGGGCCAGAAGGAGGCCAGGACTGCACAGGAAAGGCTCTTCTCTTGCTTTGGAGGTTTTAAACATATTTTTCATTTCTCAGTAGTTATAGTTCTGATACTTTTAACAATCTGTTCTCAGAAGTGCTACACTACTTACCTAAAAAGAACGTGTTAAAAACTATTATTCATTATTATCACCATCTATAAAATTTTATCCTTGAATCTTTCCTCAGACTCTTCATCAGTAATGAATTAGTTAATTTCTCTATGGAGATCAGTTGGAATTAGGTTTTAAAAACAAAACTATCATCAGGGGTAAATATTTGGGAATTGCCTTCATGTCTCTGGATTTTATAGCATTGAAGAAGAAGCTGTTTATTAATAATTAGTAATTATATGTCCAAAGGCATGTTCAAAAGAAGACTTGAGGCAGACTAACTTATGAAGCAGATACCATATATTTGATGAAATATGATGTAGGGCATCATTTCTCAGGAACAAATCCAGATGAGGTCATAAGTAACATTTTGGAAATAGCTTGTGGAGCAAGGCCTAGAGATTTAAGTGGTTAGCTTATGCAAGGTGGATTGCACCACCAGTCAACAGTTAGGTAATTTCCAAGTAATTGTTTTCACTTAATTTGGCCCTAGATGACCTCCTCTGTGTACCCTTAACTTCATAAGAACTTGTTTATCTGTGAGACGAGCTTTTAAGTCATCAATTTCTCTAATGTTTACCTTGGTGTAAAGCAATGTGGGACTGGCCAGGTGTGGCACACAGCTGTGTGATCTCAGCACTGGGGAGGCTGAGGCAGGAAGATCACCGTAAGTTTGAGGCCAGCCTTAGCTGTATAGTGAGTTCAAGGCCAGAAGATTTAGTGTTTAATAATTATATCTTTGATCCATTTTGATTTTTGTTTAATGCATGGTAAAAGATATGGGTCTAGTTTTAATCTTCACCATGTGGAAAACAAGCTTTTCCAGCACCATTTATTAGATGTAGAAAAAAAATTTAACAAAGTCCAATACCCATTCATGATTTAAAAAAAACCTACAGAAATTTAGAATAGATGGTCTTTACTTCAATCTGATAAAAGCCTTCTATGACAAACCAACAGCTAACATCATTCTAAATGAACAAAAACTGAAAGCTTTCACTCTAAAATCAGAAGCGAGACAAGGATGTCACTTGTCACCACTTGTATTCAATATAGTGCTGGAAACATTGGCCAGAGCAATTAGACAAGAAAAAGAATAAAAGGAATAAGGATGGGAAAGGAAGAAGTTAAATTATTATTTGCAGATGACATCTACATAGAAGACCCCAAAAACTCCACCAAAATGCTTCTAAATTTAGTAACCAAATTCAGTAGCATCGCTGGACACAAAGTCAGCGCTCAAAAATCAATTGCAGTCCTGTACACAAATAACAAACTCACTGAGAGAAAAATTAGGGAAATAGTACCTTTCACAATAGCATCTAGGGGCCAGGGATTTAGCTCAGTGGTATAGGTTCCTGCCTGGTGAGCGCGAGGTCATGAGTTTGATCCCTGGTACCAAAAAAAAAAAAAAAAAAATAGCATTTAAAAAGATGAAATACCTAGGAACCAGTCTAATGAAGGAAGTAAAAGATTTCTACATTGAAAACTATATTACTGTGAACTTCCAGAATTGCTATACAGATTTAATGCAATCCCAAGCAGAATTCCATTAGCATACCATTCAGAATTAGAAAAAACATTCCTAAAATTCATTTGAAACCAGAAGATACCTAGAATAGCAAAAATAATTCTGGGTAACAAAAGTATGGTTGGGGTCATCACAATCCCTGACTTAAAATTATACTGCAAAGCTACTGTGGTAGAAACAGCATGATACTGCCCCCCCAAAAACAGACCTGAAATCAATGGAATTAATTAGAATTTAAATGTGAAACCCAACACTGTAATTCTTTAAAAAACAAAAATAATGAAAGAAATCAGGCATCGTAGTGCATACCTGTAATCCCAGGACCCTGGGAAACTGAAGCAAAAAGATGGCAAGTTCAACCCTAAATGGGGCAGCTTCCTACTTAGCAAAACCTTGTCTCGGGGGGAAAAAAAAAATCAAAAGAACTAAAAAGATGGCTCATTCAAGTGGGCAAAATTTTCTATGACATAGAAATTATGAATTTTAAAAGAAATTGTTGATGAATTGAGCAGTATCAAAATAGAATGTCTGCATGTTACCTAAAGTAGAGTTACAGGCTGCCTGAGAACATTTGCAAGACAGTGCATCTGACAAGTGCATCTGACAAAGCACTTCTACCCAAAAGATGCAAAGAACTCCTTGAACTCAGAAATAAGGAAAGAACCCAAGTTTTAAAAGGGACTCAGTGAACCTCCTCTCTATTAGAAAAGAAATAAAAATGACTAGTAAGCCCATAAAAAGAGTGCTAGGGAGGATGCAGACCACTGGGAACGTCCCATTGTTCCGGTGAGAATGCACTGTGAAGGGTGAGGGTCTCCTTTGGTCGTTTTTCAGAGCCAGTGCTCAGCCTTACCTGAGGAAGTTTGACCCAGGATGATATTTCTTCTCATATATCCATAAAATTTTCATCCATAATAGGTTTCATAACATTGAATTTTTACAATTAATTCTCCAGTTGTCTGACATTGTGAATCAGAAGTCAAAAACAGCACTTCAGAGTAGGTGATGTTCATTTTGTGGGTTCACATTTAGAACTCTGAATGTTCTCACGCAGGCTTGTGAATTAACACACCTGGATTTCTCTCCTTGCAGGAGAGACCAGAGTCTTTTGTCTGCCTGAGTTTACCTCAGTTATAACTGCTCCATAGGATGACTCCTCTCCCGTGGAGATCCAAGAATCCCTTGAACAGAGTATAGTTTATCACCACCTCAACCGTGCCCTCCAAGCTTGATGAAAATCTTGCCAGTTGTTTGCTTGTGATAAAGCAACAGTGCTAGAGATTTTATTTTCCTAAATAGGGCCAACACTTTTGTATCTTTGAAATTATTTTTCCATACCGATCTAAAAGCAAGCCAAGCTTAACCTCTCTGAAACACTTGTGATTTACTTGTAGGACAGTAATTGGTTCTTTCTTTTTATTGTGTCCATATTGCCTCTTACAGAGAATGAACATTGGCTTGCGGGCATTCTTGGTCATAGCTGATAGCTTGCAGCAGAAAGATGGGGAGCCTCCCATGCCAGTTACAGGAGCTGTGCTCCCTTCTGGAAACACTTTGAGAGTAAAGAAAACATATTTGAGTAAAACGCTAACTGAAGAGGAAGCCAAAATGATAGGTGGGTTTCAAGCATGTGCTATAGCTGAATGTGAAGCCTTCAAAATCACTGTTAGATACTTACTCCTAATGAGATATTTTTTTTTACTTTTGTGAAAGTAGCCAGTGAGCCATTCCAGTGTTAATTGGGTCGATTGATTCAAGCTGTGTTTGTATCTTTATGCCCTTTAAACTCTTTTTGAACTTCCTGGTAAGTATTTTGCCATTTAAATATTAGACTTTTATATGAATCTTTTCAATCTGTGAATAATGATTATCTAAATTTTACAGCAAATTTGTACGATAGTTGTGTGCTTTAGTAAATACTCTTGTTTATAGCTAGCTCACTTATTCATTCACATTTATAGTGTATTTCCTTTTTTCCAATAATACTGAGTGTAATTTATATTTTAAACATGCCTTAACCCATGAAACACCAGGTTATATTGTGAAACTATCCACATGAGATTTTTGTTCTTTTTCATTTAGCTATTATAATGTAAAGAGATGACTTTTCATAGTTGTTTCTTATTAAGTACTCAAGTTTAGAAACCTACTGCAAACTTTGGTAATATAGTTCTTGGACTATCTTGAGAACTTATATGTGGGAAACACATGTAGAAGCTATGTACTTTAAAATACTTATCTTAAATGAGTTTAAAAAAACTTAATACATGAGCAATAATTTCTTGAGATATAAAAAGGGTTAGTAGGAAGAATTTATAGTATGATCTCAATGAAAATGGAGTACAGGCGCCCAAAAGAGAGGCATATCAGAGTCTGAGGCCAGTAATATTCATGCATTTTTCATGGAAAAAATCTGCTGAATTGGGGATTCTAGAAAATTTGGGCTTGGTTTCCAGGAGGAAACTGATGATCCACACAATAGAAAGAAAATGGCTCATTTTATAGGTGAAAATCAGGAATCCCATTGTATTTTTTAAGGTCAGGTTTCTGCCCTTTACCTTATCTATTAAGCTAATTTGCAGACTTAAAATATCTTGAAGGAAAAAGGAGGAGGAGAAATAAAGAGAATTAAGATATGTTAGGTATGTGTACTAACTCTCCGTGAGTGTAATCATGATGTATGTAAAAACATACTAATAAAAATTTTACCAAAAATAATTTAAATAAATAAAAAATAAAAGCTAGGCATGGTAGCACATACCTGTAATCCCAGCACTCAGGAGGCAAAGGCAGGAGTTCAAGGTGAGGTCAGCCTAAACTATGTAGCAAGATACTGTGTGAAAAAAAGATACAAAACAAAACAATGAAAGCAATATAGGGCTTGGAAATAAGATAAAAGGAAATCAACAATGACTACCATAATATATTTTGTTATCTTTGAAATAGGTGCCTATACCATCTGATATAATAAAATCAAACCAAACAAAACAGAACAATGAAAACAATACATGGCTACAAAACAAGATAGGATTAACAATGGCTACCACCTTCCCTTTTCAGACACTTCCCGTCCTTTCACTTTCACAATATCCATTGTGCATTTTGGATCCCACTAACTCCTTCAGTCTCTTATACTAGGGAGAAAACACAGTGTTCAGCCATCTGACTTTGAACCATTTCACCCATGAGCATGGTCTCGAGTTGCATTCATTTACCGACAAGAGCCTCAAGGTTATCTTTCTTTTTTACAGCTGAGTAGCATTCCATTGTATAAAAATGCAATATCTTTCTTATCTATTCCACAGTTGATTAGCAAGCTACCCCTGCCTTTGCCTTATTCCCTGTCACATGGTGCACTATCTTCTGTCCGTTGACTTTCAGTCTATAAATTTCCTTTTCGTTAAATGTATTCCTTGTATATAGCATATTGATAGATCCTGTCTCCTGATCTACTCTGCCTGTGTTTCTTTTTATTGGTGAATTGGGGCCATTAATGGTTATGGCCAATATGTACTGGCTCATCTCTGCCTTGCTATTTTCCTGCTGTTGGCTCCCTAGTTTTCCCTTCCGTTCAACTGTTTGCCCTGCTTAGTGATCCCCCTCTGCTGCTGTTTCTGGAATCATGGTCATTTTTATCTCTCTCTAGAATGTCCTTTAGCACTCTCTGTAGAGTTTGTTTGGTGGTCATGAATTCCTTCTGTTGTTCTTTATCATGAAAGTATCTTGTTTCTCCATCAATTTTGAAAGATAGTTTTTCAGGGTGCATCAATCTGGGCTGGAAGTTGTTTTCTTTCAGGACTTGAAATACTCCACACCAAGTCTTCTTGACTTGATGGTTTGTGTTGAAAAGTCTGCTGTGATCCTGATGGGTTTTCTTTTATAGGTGATCTGTTTCTTTTCTCCAACAGCTTTTAATATTCTGTACTTGTGCTGAATTCTGGGATCTTGATTATTATATGTCTAGTTGTAGATTTACTTTCATTATGGCTAGCTGGAGTTCTATATGCCTCACTTATCTGTATGCCAGGTCTTTTTCCCAGGCTTGGGAAGTTTTCTGCTATTACTTCTATAAATAGTCTTCTTATTTCATTTGTGTTGACCTCTACTTTTTCACTGACACCTATCACTCTTAAATTATTTTTCTTTGCATCATATTGCAGTCATTGAATTGTTATTTCCTACTTTCTTATGTTTTTAAGAGATCTTTCCTTTTGCAAACACTAGCTGCAAATCTGTCTTCAAGGTCTGAAAGTTTATCTTCAGTTTCTTTCAAGCTGGTTTTGCCAGCTTTTGATGGAGTTTTTAATTTCTGGATATCTCTTTGACTCCGTTTCATGCATTCTGTATCTCTCTTATATTGTTCATTCACAGTTTCCCTCATTTTCCTATGCTCCTCTATTTTTTTATACATGTCTTCTTTAGATATGCTCAGCAATTCTTTTATTATGTTTCTCATTTCTTCTTTTACCTGAGATAGCATTTCTGATCTGATTTCTTTTATAGCCTCATGCAGTTGTTTCTTTACTTTGGTTGCCATCACTTCAGAAACTTCAGGTGTGCAACTTCCAATCTCTTCCATTATATCTCCTGGACTTGCTCTCCATGGGTTGGAGGCCAGAGAATGCCTTTTGCTTGTTAGTCTTGACATTTTCCTGGATTCTTCCCAACAAGCGGGTTGTGGCGTCCCAGGTACTTCTCATGTTGTCTGTCCATCCACAGTGTAGACAAATGGGTCAGGCTCCTGGGTTTCTCCTATCCTAGGCTCCCAGGGCAGCATTGGGGTGCAGGGCTGGCTTCTCCAGATATGCACAGCTACTTCAAGGCTTCCCCAATGGTGGCAGGTGCATGGTAGATTGGCTGGCTGGTTCTCCAACTGGTCTCTGATGGCTGCTGGCGGGTGTGTAGGGCATCTGTGTTCAATTTCTTGTTCTGGTGCTACAGTTCTGTGCTAATGTCCATGTTGCATCCTAGAGATGTGTTGGGTATGGACCTGATCTTGGCCTCTGGATGTGGGGGCTAGGACTGTTCTCTGTCAGTGGAGTTCTCCAGAATCTGACTGCCAACTCCTCACTGCTGCTTCAGATGCTTCCACGTTACTGGTCTCACTAGTTACTTCACCCTCCAGCAGTGTGTGTGTGCATCTGTGTGCCAGGCTATGTCCTGGGTCTTGGGATTCCTATAAGTCTTACATTCTTACAGCTGACCCGCCCTCTAGGATGCAGTGGTAAGACCCAGACCACAAACTCACTGACTTCAAGCTGGCCTGCCCTTTGGGAATGGATAAAGGGGAAACAGAGAATGGAGGGAATTCATCGTCCAACAGTCAACAGCCCTCTCTGTTCCTCCCCCCATTCTTTTCTTTTCTTTTGTTGATCAGGGATTGAATTTATGACCTTGCACTTGCCAGGCAGGTGGTTATGCCACTGAGCTAAATCCCTGACCCCCGTTCCCTTATTCTTAAGGGATGAAGAGAGATACAAAATACGTAGCTGGTTGGGGTCAGGATAGAGACTGACCCTACCTAGCTAGGGATCAAAAGTCTCATTCTGACTAATCTGAGGAAGACAAAGGAAGATGAGTTTTGCTGTCTAATGAGCCGTCATCTTTGACAGCTTGGAAAAGAGGACAAGAACATTGGCCAGTCACTGATCTTGTAACTTCATTTTGTAACGTTGTTAAACAAGCAGGGCTAAAAATTAAAAGTAGAATACTGGTGAATAGTGGCTCTAAGAAGCATTAGAAGTCAGATGAAATTAGACAGTATTGGCATCATCCTTTTATCTTTAATATTAACTTCCATTTGTCCAGAAATGTCAACCTAGGTATAGCAGGGTGGGGAGTGGGCAAGAGCACACAGCGTCCTCTCTGTTTATCACTGTGAAATCCAGTGTCCTCCTGTTTTAATTATAACAATGGCCAAAGAATACTATAAATAAAGGACCATTAAAACTTTGTACTATAGACTTGGAACCTGGATCTGGCTTCTGTTTATGGAGGTTTAAATCTTTGGTAGTGACCAGCTTCAGGTAATACAGACATATGAAGTCTGGAGTAGATAACAGAAAATTAGTTCATACCACACAAGTAACAAAGCTTAGTCACTAGGTTAGTTCTGTTGGCATTTTTATCCTATAGGGAAATCTGTAAAAAAGGCCAAATCTTCACCTGAGGTATGCTTTAAGATAACATAACAACAGTGCTCTAAAATGGGCTGAAGGACACATTTTTGGAAGAACTAGTAGGAATGGGAATCATGACCTCTTATGGCTCTGGGTTGAAATGTTATAGGTGTCACTGGAGACTCCCCATAGTGGTAGGGTACAGTGTTTGCAGTCCCTTTTTTATGTGTAACCTAACTTTCTCTGCCTTCATGTCACTAGTAATTTTTGCCTTTTATTCTTGTTTTTTTTTTTTTTTTAGTTATACTTTCCTGGTGGGTATTTAAAACCAAGTCAAAGGAAGACCTATGTCCATCAAAATTAATCTATTTACCTGTATTTGCCCAGGTCAATTAAGGCTCCTCAGGAATTTTTTAGCTATGTGAGGAACCTCTTAGCTCCTCCAGCTTTTCATGCTACCATTGTGTCATTTTTCAGGATAAGTCATTGTTTGGCTTAACCACAATGGTGACTCCTCTTTGAAAAATCCCCACTGGTTGACTTCAGACCTCTGGGGTCCATCAGGCCCTCCGCTTGGGAGGTTGATGACTCACCAGAGTTGCAGGGCCCTTTCAGAGACCTTCTGTCATGCCTGGAGTCCTGGCTGTACTTGAAGGACAAGAGCAAACTTACTGACTGTCCTCTTAGCCCTTCCATCTCCTTTAGCTTTGGTCTCTAAGCCTTGGTTGTTGATCACCCAGATGGTCAGTTACAGGGGTTTTAAATGAGAACAGTAGGTCTTAATCCTATTATAATCCTTTCTGAATATCAGGCACTTTGAAATACAAAGTATGACCAGAGAACAGCCACCTCTTCCATTAATGGTCAGCATTAGTATTAGGAGTCAGTGCCACATGCTTTTTGTCCTGTAGCTGATGACTACATCTTAACATACTGCTTAGGCTGTTGTTTAGAAGTGGTGTTCCATAGTCACAGTCCCGATGCCTGTTTACTTCCTGGAGCTGGCTCACCAAAGGAAATGTCCCAGGACAGGGTCCAAGAAGGTCCCCAAAACAGAGTCAGGGAACCTTAAGTTACCCTACCCATGAGACAGGTTGCAATTTCACTTCTACCACAGAAAAAATTTCAGGACACATCAGTGAGAGGTACAAAGAAGTGTATTAGGCAGAATTTAAATACATACTCAAAATAAATTGTAGGCCCTCAGGAGTGGTGCTGGGGAATAATAATAATTTTACTTTACTGGGTTTCAAAGTTACTTCCTTTTGGTTTAAATATATAGAATATATAAAATGTTTATGCTGCACATATTTGTCTTCCACTATAGAAAATTGATAACACTTAAGGAAAGCAGTAAAAACAGCGTAGCTAAAATGCATCTCCTTCAATTTTAAAATTTATGATGTGAAGTCATTTTGTTTGTTTATTAACAAAGGGATATATGTATATTTCAAAGAATAATTTGAAGTTGTTACAATTTTAACCCAAA
>PVJX010005337.1:0-86290 GCA_004027295.1 Dolichotis patagonum
GAACAAAGGATGGAAGAAAGGGAAGGGAAGAAAAAGAATAGGGTTAAAACATAAAAAGGGAAGGGAAGAAAAAAATACAAACAAAGTTTTATAAATGCAGAGCAAAAGAAGGTTGAAGGGAGGGTAGAGGGAATTGGAAAAATTAAGACATATTACATACAGGTACAGATTCCATATTATGAATGTGATCATTGTGTATGTGTCAAAGTTTAATTTAAAATTAACTTTTGAAAAAGAGCTGTTCATTTTGGATCATCTTGAGGGGTTCAGCCAATAATCCGCTGCCTCCAAAGCAGAAACACAATGGCAGAAGGACATGGTGGGGGAAAGCTGCTCAAGTGATGGCAGTCAGGAAGGAGAGAGGCTGCCAGTGGAAGAGGTAGAGACAGAGAGAAGACCAAGGACAAGAATACACCCTTTTAGGGTATACTCAAGGGCCCTGCTTTCTCCAGCCCCACCTCCTAGGCAATCAATCTATTAATACACTAAGGTGGATCTATTAATCCCTGGTCTATTAATTCACCAATTAGCTTAACACCTTTATGGTCTAATCACCTTCCAAAAGTCCCACTTTTGACTGCATTACACTCCTGGGGTACACTTTTGATCTAAACCATTAGAAAATATTTGAACATATCTTCGCAATCATATTCATGTTTCCTGAGAACTACTCTCTGCCAGAAAGGAAACAAGTGCACCAACACATACATCACACCACTCTACCTTTTCATGACAGTTGTATCAGGAGTCACAGGACTCCAGTTTAACCAATCAGATTTTTTCCTGATATTTTTGGGCACTTGGGTCAAGCCAGACTAAACCATTTGGCTAAGGAAAGAAACTTGAAAGAAGATTTGCATCTGGGATTCAAGGGCATGTTTTGGGGTACCCATGATGGCTTGCATAAGAGTGAAGCAGAAGCAGCCTTTGTTCTTCTAAAAGTAATGTGAAAAAAAGAGACAGGGGCCTTGTGGCTTCAAAAGAAGCCAGAGAATGAAACTGCTTGAGTTCTTGATAACACTTCTGTACTGCATGAGACAAAATACACACATATACTTTGTATCCTTGAATTCTGTAAGTCCAGCGTCATAGCCAGCATTTGAATGAGATCCCCAGAAGATGGAATTTGCCAAAAGGTTTTGCAAACATGAAAGATAATTTTGCTGAATTATGATTACATCAAATTAGATTAGAGAAAAGTATAATTATTCCAGATTATAATTATGCTGGATTATGATTATGAAACAATTAGAATCATAATAAGCCTCCCTTCTTGAGTCTAGCAACTGTTAATATCAAGCTTTCTAATGCTTAGCTCCTGTGAACAACTAGTATTCATGTTCTACATCACAGTATTTAACATGTGTTCCATAGAGCTCTATGCCTACTGGTTATAAGAGCTTTGTAAGCCTCAATTAGCTATAATTTTACTAATAATTAGAATGTGCTATTTAGCAAGGTTCAACATGGAGCAGTGGTTTCCTGGGATAGACTATGAACATTCTGGATATAGTGAAAGAAGCAAATTGACAATGAAAAACAGAATTCAGCTCATTTCCTTCTATATATTCACATTTATGGCTAACATGCAATCCTATAGGTATCATTAAATCATCCATAAAAGAAGTAGCATCCTCCTTTTTCCATCTATTTATACATAAACTGCATCTCTCTGACATTACTCTAAGCAATTATGGGACTTTGTTGAATCTCAAAATTGGTTAATGATTCTGGGAGGTGTTTGCCAAAAGATACATAAAATGCAGCCGCGCATTATTTAAAGATAAGGATACTTTCTGAGAAAGGACTTGTTAGGTGATTTTGTTATCATCCAAACAGTACAGAGGGTACTTACAAGATAGCTATGATAACACTAGATGATGTAATCTTTTGCAACTGTGCTCACACATGCAGTCTGTCACTGATTGAAATGTCACTATACTGTGGATGTCTGTACTACTACTTTTAAACCAAGGTGATAAAGTGCAGTTGTGAGTACATGTTTGTGTCCATAGTTGTTTTTATCTCCATTTAGAATTCTCCAATAAATACACTGAAATTAAAACTGAGAGGAAAGTCCTTAAAAAAGATGCCACCATTATTTCTGGTCCCTTGGTTTTGATAGCCTGGTTTCTGATATGAGATGCATAATGCGTCGAGCTCTTTGACTGCCAAAGGAGCAAAAGAGACAGATGGGATATGTAATGAGTGAGGCAGCTGAGACAGATTCTGCTCGAAGCTGGCTGGTGGAGATGGTAAACTTACATCAGCATTATTTAAGATCTGTAAAGAACACCATACATTGAGAAATGAGGAATCTGACAAAGAATCCTCAAGCCTGGTAGAGTTGCTCATCTGAAATACTGGAGAAAAAGAGCTGAGTCTGCTAAGTAGCTATTGGAGGAAGGTCAGAGGTCTGCAGAATTACTGCTGCTGACTTATTCCTTTCTTAATATCTTCACCTACATATTAAACATAAGCATTTAGGTAATTTGGTTGGATCATATTTGCCAAATTAAATGCAACACTCACTGTCCCTGTGTTGATCCTCTGGATCAAACTCGAGCCAGAAAAGATAGTCAAAAAATGGCATGTTTCCCAGGTATCTACAAGCTAATAATATTCTGTGGAAACTAGAAAAGAAAGGAAGATAAAGAAGAGAGGAGAGATGTGAAGTAAGAAAGGCAAAGCATGAGCACAAGGAAGAAGGATGGAGGAAGGAGGCTGTGGAAAGGAAATAGGGAGGAGAAAAGAAAGAAACTGGTAGAGAAAATTTAACATGGAATATGAGGAGAGAAGGTAAAAAGGTAAGGATGAAAGTAGGAAAGAAAGAATAGAATGAAGAAAAACAGATGTTAAGATTAAAGGAAGGAGGTAATTTTTAAAAATGAAGGAGGTAGGCAAAAAGGGAACAAGTGTGGAAAGGATAAAGAAGAAAATAAGATATTAACAAAAAGCTGGTATGGGAAAACAGTGGATCATCCTAGAAAAAGCAGCCTGTCTAGTGTTCTGGATTCTTCGCACCTATCTAGATGAAAGGAGGAAGGAGGGAGTTTATTTATCCCAAATCTCTTGACCTGTGTTTATAGGTCATCTGGTAAGCACAGGTGTTTTCAAAAAGGTAAAAAAAAATGGCTATTTAATGACAAGATAATGGGCAGAGTCACCAGTCTTCACACACATGTTCCCGGGCAGAATATTCTCGCCATCCTCATTCTTTAGGGTGACTGTGGATGATAACAGATGCCAGGGTTAGTTACCTACCTGAGGCTATGACTTTACGGGCTGTGGCTGCTACATAGGTAATGTCCGAGAAACACAGCAGAGATCAGCTCAGTTTTTGGAAGACTTCCATAGAGAAAGGAAGTGATAGGTTCACCACTGCGGTGCCACTTACCCACCCAGTATTATCCTATTTGCTACCACGCTGGTCTCCGATCCCATCACCTGATGCCTGTGCCCATTCCTCTGTGGTCAGTTCCCTCCAACGTTTTAACAATCCACTTACTTCCTTTTGGTGTCCTTTACACTGAGATCTCCTCAGAAAGCATGAGATATCATTCACGTCCTAATTTGCTTAAGAAAGAAAAGGTTAGGAATAAGTAAGTCAAATTGTTTTTGTAGCTTTGACTTATTAATATATGTAGTGTCACTATTTTTCCTATTTAATCATAGAACTTGCTTCATAAACCAGCTTGTGATTAGCAGTTCTTTCCTCGTTTTCTAGGAGAGTGTGAATGATGATGGTGTTTTACCCAGATTCTCTTTATCCTTCGGGTAGACTCATCTCCCAGTTGCTGTTGTACGTGGAATCTCAGCTTCCACCATCTTCTGAAAACTGCCATTGACTAAAGTGGAGCCACCTGAAGTGAGAAATGACCCCTGGCACTCTGGACCTGCAGTCAATCACTGCTTCTCTGAAACAAGGCCACATAGCCTGGCCTTGAGACAGATAATCCACAGCTCCCTGTGGGATCAAGCTAAGATCTGTCTTGAACTGTGTTTTTCCAGGGACTTTGTTTTGTTTTGGTTTTACATCACCATCCTTTTGAGCACAGTCCTGCAGTAAACCACATACACAAAATTTTCCACCTCAAGCTCTGCCCTGGGAGCCTGAAGTAGATGGATTGTCTCCAGCAAGATGGCACACTGAGGGGTAGGGGATACGGGAAATACTCAAGTGGCCATCCTAACAACATCTACCTGCCAAGCCACGTGCATGTCTGTGAAAGTGCATTCTGTGAATTGCTGCTACTATAATAGTATTTGAACCAAAATATTTGAGCTGGGGGCTCTGTGCAGCCCCAGGTAAGTGTTAACAGACCAAGAAGATCATTTGTGTACTGTTAAGCAATGGAATTCTGGAAAAATAATTTCATGAAGTCTTAATTTAGTCAAGCCCTCAGTTAATTGGACTAGAAAACAATGCACTCACATAGCAATAAAATGAATGTGTAACCCCTGGGTTGAGTGGAAGAGCAAAGTACCCCAAATTACTTAATGTAATCCTTGTGGGGGTAACTAAACACTTTCTTCTGCATTGTAATGTTTCCCAACTGCAATTTATTTCCGCTTCAATAAGACACTGTCAAGCACTATGAGAATTTCACAAATTCACTCTACTGACTACACTGTGCCATAAATTAATTACTGCAAGTGAAAAATATTTATTTCTGCCCAAGGCAGTCTGCACTTGTATGTCTTATTAGCATTCATTGAAGAATATAAAACTAAAGAGTATAGTTAACATGAAAACATCATTTATGCCTTCACATCTCTAGCAACAAAGTTTGAAAATAATTTTCTAGTTTATCTCTTTGTTGAGTTTGTGTTGTTTGCAGCCACTTCACATCTTTAACTTGGTGTACAAGACAAATGCAGTCTATGAGTAATTCCAATTGGGTCACCCATGAAACAATCATGAAGTGAAATACTGCCAGTGTTTAATCAATTTGAGGCCACTTCTACAGCCATTACTGTAAGCAAACTCTTTAGGTTGTCATGTCACTAAGAACAAGAGCCATGCCTGCTTTTGTGTGTATGTGTGTGTCCAGGGAAAATATCCATAGTGATATATAAATAAGGTATCATTAAATGTTTGTTGCATGTTGAAGAGATGAATAGTCTTGACTCCAAAGAAACTAGAGGGAAAAAATACATTGTTCATGTCTCTGAACAGTGAATTTGGCTATTGGCACTATGGTATGCTCAAATGATGTTGGCAACTTTGCTGGTCTGGGTGTACCTTCTCTGAAGGACTAGGGTACCCTCACCCTCTTTTGCATATATTAAGTGCTGTAATAATAAAATGATAAAAATGTTTTGGGAAATTCAATAGTGAAGCCCAGAGTCTCTCAACAAAGCAGGTATTTCAAATTTTGGTAAACTGTGTTTCCGTGAAAACTCACTTGAACGCCAATACACCTGGGTCTCCTGTACAGCACAATTCAAGGCCCATTGTGCCCTGATCTCCAAAGTGGACTCAGAAGTGGCATCAGTGGTATTGCCTGCGAGCTTGATGGACACTTTAGGCCTAGCTCTGGGCCTACTGCCCTCCAGACTAACATGTGGGAGATGGGCGCATAGCCAGAGGACAGGTAGGAATAACTGCTACAGTGGGTTTTGGTTGAGAGACCCAGATACCTAGTATCCTTTTACCATGCCCTGCACGCTCACTCCCCGCAGCTAGCACAGGGCCTTTTCTCCTACAGATACAGAAAAAGAAAGTGCCTAAGAATACATGTTTCCCAAAGGACAATCTTAACCAACCACTGACAGGCGAGAGAATAAATACTCTACATACCTGGTCCCCAACCCTTTTTCCAGAGCTTTTTTGTGGGATTACACCAAAGTAAAACTCCATGGGACTTTCCTTGATTCATATTTGCTCGGTTTTCCCTTACTTGTCTTACCTCCTCACTGTGATTCCCTGGTAGGAAATACTTTCTAATAAATCCCTTTTGTATCAGCTTGTCAAGGAGATATCTGCACATCTAAGTTTATTATGGCACAATTTACAATAGCTAAAATATGGAATCAATCCAGGTGCCCATCAAACAAATTAATGGATAAAAGCAAGTATAGTAAATATATACAACAAAATATTGTCCATAAAAAACAATAAAATCATGTAATTTGAAAATTACAAATCACATAATTTGTAAGTAGGGGGAACTGGAAGACAGTATATTAAATTAAGTAAGCCAGATATAGCAAAAGAAAAATGACACATTCTAACTCATATGTGGAAGTTAAAAAAAAAAGCTGACCTGAATATACAATAATTATCACTAAAAGGTGCAAAAGGTAAGAAGATGCTGGAAAATGGGAGGTGCTATATGCATGCACTAAAATATCACACTGAATACCATGAGCCCCACAACATATGCAATTAGTGCAAGCTAATCAAAAGAAGATTTAAATTAACAAGCTACTGAAAATAATTTCATTTCAGGGTCTCTTCCTGGGAATCACAAGTTAATAAACATATATTAAAGAACTGCTAGGAAATGTTTAACAAATAGCTCTGAAGAAGATCTGTGATTTTTAGTTTTTTTCAATTGCTATGGTGTAGACACTCCTACAATACAATTTTTTTTCAGGCTGAAAATTGAAGTCTTCCGAACGGACCTAGATCCTCAGCTTCTTTCTAAATTTTAAAAAATTTTGAGATGAATTCTCACTAAGTTCCCTAGGAATCAGGAAAACCAGAAACCACAGACCATCTGTAGAAATGGAGCACAACACAGAGAAAAGGATGAAGTCTGAAAAGGTGACACCATCTCCCATGGAAGAAACCTGTGCTTGCCAACACGAGGTAAGCCTAGAGATGGTCACCAGATTCAGGGAAGAACAACAAAATGGACTGGCAATGGTCACTCCAAGAAAATGCACATCTATTATAAACTGCAAAATAATATGAGTATTTACTCTAAAAATGGCTCCTTCTGTATGACAGGCTATATTTGGAGAAAAAATCCAGTGCAGCACCTGGCATAATCAAGAGTCATCCTGGGAAGCAGTTAATGGTTCATGACTGAGCCACAGATAAACCACAGAACCACTACACTTCAGGGTTTCTGGAGTCACACTAGCACAGTGACTGGGTGGAAGGTAGTCACAGGACAGTGTGGGAAGGCACAGGCTAGACTTAGACTCCCTTGAGAAGTTTAAAATCAGGAGGGCAAGGACAGAGGGGCCCCACTCTCTATAGGGAGAAGGCAGGTTGATTGTGTGTGACTTTCAGAGGAGACTGAATCTGAAGTGATGGTGTGAAGTCCAGCTGTCCTCTTGAACTTCCATCCTGCTGCCTGCATTCCGAAAAGAGCCCTGTGATCTGTTTGCTTTCCCCATCTACAAACATGAGCAGAGATATACATCGGCTTGAACAGCTGCCACAGACTGAGGTTTCCACATAGAGCAGCTTATGCCATGAGGGATACATCAAAAACTCACAGGTCAGAAAGCTAGATATAGAAAGTCATAACTTGGGCTACACAGATTGACAAGAAACTGGGATCTGCTGAAACAACTACACCCCGTGGGGAAAAGCACTAACTACACTCAGTTGGAAAGGCAGGGCAGAATCCAGCATTCACACAAAAATGTGAGTGTAGAAATGAAATGGGTATTAGCATATCTGGTGCAATCCAATATTACAAATCCTGAAAAGGGACCACTTATTCAAACATGTAGAAGAATATTTTTTGGACTCACTTATTTTCCCTCACTGGTGTTTTTTTAGGGGGGTGTTACCCTTTTTTCTGAATTTTGCTCCCTGCTTTTTTTCTTTTTTTCCTTATTTTTCTTCTTTGTTCTCTTCTGTTACATGTATCCAAACTTGTTAATTTCTTTTAATCCTTAAGAGGATTTTAATCCTGTTTACATTTGCCCCAACAAACTTTGCTCCTGTGAATTGTGCTCTGGCCATGGCTGCCCCCCAACTGTAAGCTGGCTGTACATTATCTTTCTCCTTAGTGAATTGTGCTCTGGCCATGGCTGCCCCCCAACTGTAAGCTGGCTGTACATTATCTTTCTCCTTAGCATGATGCAGAAGGGACATCAACCAAATAACTGACCTGACCATGAATGAGACCAGAGAGGGAATGTAAGCCTAGACAGTCAGCAGACCCAGGGACACATTATGGACCCAGCCAGGGATTGCAAACTATTTTTAAAAACCCACAGCTATTATTAACTATAAAACAGTGTGGGAGGTTTCATTCAAAAGTGATTCCTTCATGACAGACTTGAGTTGGAGAAGAAATGCAGTGAGGTACTGGCCTTACTACTAGAAAGTGTTTAATCAAGTGCCAGTTTGAGAAGAGGTTGACAATTTTAAAGTTCTGAATTCCACCTCAGAATTTCTAATGCTACACTCCCACAGTGACTGGGTGCAAGAAAGCTGCAGGAGACAACCGTGGAAAGGGTGCAGCCTAGACATAGATCTGAGAAATTTAAGCTCAGCCAGGGAAGCAAACATGCTCTCAGAGGAGGCTGAATATGAAAGTGTTGGCATTAAGTCCAATAATCTGCTTGAAACTCTGCCTTGTGATCTACATTAAGCAGAGATCAGAGAAATGATTGCTACTCCCATTAACCAGTGTGAACAAGGACATAGCTCAGCTTGAATGGCTGCCACAGTAAGGGGGTAAAGATAGAGAGGACTTTAGAACAGTGAAACACCTCACAAACCCATAAACCATTAGCCTAAAGAAAACTGTGAAAACAGTTATCTCCAATTCCCTTTTGCTGCCTTTTGTGAAAGATCACTTTTGTGAAAGATTAGGCAGCTGAATGTCTCTGTAGTTGTTTCTGCAGCCTTTCTTCTGTTCCGTTGGCCTGTATGTCTGTTCTTTTCTATTTTTAACATTTGTATAGTTGTTGCTTTTAGTAGATACTTACCATATGCCAATATTTGGTTATGTCTATAATATAATTATATACACTTATAATTATATATAATTATATATACTATATAACATATATACTATATAATTATATGGTATAATTATATACTGAATTACATTCAGTACAGTGATGCTTTTATTGATCCTTATGGTATATCAATATCCAGTTTGTCTTTGACTTTATCTTTGTTGATTTTGTATTTACTCCTAGGATAACATAGTTCTTGCTATTAACTGGATTTTCCTAGGTGCTGTTGGCATTATGAATATTGTTGTTCATTTCTGGAGAACTGGGTGCTAGGCCAATCACAGTGCATCCTCCCCTCCCAGATTAATAGAGGTTGTTGGATTTTGGGAGAGAGGCGTCTCCTACAGTTAGTCATCCTCACAGTAAATCACATCACTAAAAAGCACACGCTGTCCACAGATATCTTTATGCTAGCAACAAGGTGTTTCCACTGTAATCAACCCACAAACTTCAACACACATATACATACACACAACTAGATATGTGAGAGAAAAGGCAACAAAATGCCTCCCTAAACTCCCAACTTCCCCAAAGTTGATCCATAGGGCACTAATGGAGAGGAGAGCTAAATTATATAAAATAATAAAAGAGGAAATACAAAACATAGCAATAAGGAGGTTGGTGAACTCAAAGGTGATATAGCTAAATAGGTATTGGACTTAAAAAACAAAATGAGGGCCAGGGATGCAGCTCAGTGGCACAGTGTCTGCTTCGCAAGCACAACATTCTGAGTTTGACTCCCAGTACAAAAAAATAAATAATTAGTAAATACACAGAAAACATTACTAGTAAGCCAAGTGGACTAAAAAAAATAATACAAAGCATGAGTGATCAGTTTAGCAAAGAACTAGAGTCCATGCAAATACACCAAGCATTCCATGCAAATAAACCAGGACATTAAAAATTTCTATGAAACATATGGGGAGCAGAAATGACAAATATGAGAATAGAGTGTTAGAACTAGACGTTATGGCTCTTACAATTGACCGTGTACTCATAAACACCTTAAAAATGACAGGAAAACATGGAAATAGATATAATAGCTGATAGGTGACACCAAGAAGGCTAATCTAAGATAAATAGGAATTGGTGAAAAATCAAAAGACAGCACAACTGGCATAAAATGTTTACAGAAATAATAGCCAAAAACTTGCCAAATATCAGAAAAGAATTTAACATACACATAATCAACTCATATAGAAGCAAAATATCCATGTTCAGAAAACAACTTCTCCGTGTCATATCACAGCCAATGTCCCAGAAATATAACAAGGATAAAATCTTAAAAGCTAATACAGAAAAGCAACAAATCACTTGCAAAGGTAAACCCATTGGAATCATTGCAGATTTCTCCACATAAACCTCAAATGGCAGGTAGCTTAGACCAAAGTGCTTCAAGTCATAAAAGAAAACAACTTCCACCAGAGACAAATATATCCTGCAAAGCTATCTTTCAAAATTGGTGAAGAAATAAGGACTTTCCATGACAAAAAACACCTTAAGAAATTTATGACCACCAAACCCAGTGCTCCAAAAACTTCTCAAAGGTGTCCTAGAAAGAGGAATTGAAGCCAATGATGCCAAAATGTCTACTGGAATGAATACACCAGGCAGGATGAGTAGTTAAGAAGAGAGATAAAAAAGAAGCCAGCAACAGAAAATAATGTGATAACAAGAGTAAGTCAATACCTTTTATTAATAACTGTCAGTGTAAATGGCCTCAGTTCCTCAATCAAAAGACACAGGTTGGCAGGTTGGATCAAAAAACAAACCCAATGGTTTGCTACATACATGCAACATATTTATTGCAAAAACTATTTTATAAACTAAAAATCAGAGGATGGAAAATAATGTTCCATGAAATAGGAGACTGAAAACAGAAAAGGAAGCTATGTTATTTTTAAACAAAGTGAACTTCAAGCCAAAACTGATCAGAAGAGTTTAAAAAAGGGGGAGGGCATTACTTATTGGGCCATGGAAATACTCCACAGGAAAAGGTAACAATTATATATATATATATATATATATATATATATATATATGTTTTGTTGATATATATATATATATATGTTTTGTTGATATATATATATATATATATATATATATATACACATTGAGCAATGGTGCATTAGACTTCATAAAATAACTGCTAGATATAGATCAGATAAACATCAACACAATTATAATGGGGAACTTCAATAGCCCTCTGCTACAAATAGCCAGGTCAGCTGACAAAAAAAAAAAACTATGAAGAAATATCAGCATTTAACCACACTTTCAAACATATAGATTTAATAGCTATTTACAGAGTATTGCACCCAAAAACAACAGAATACACATAGGATACATGGAACTTTATCCAGAATAGAGCACATAATAGCCAATGAACCATACATAAGTAAATACAAAAGAACTGAAATTATCCCTTGCATATTACCAGATCAAAGTGGAATGAAAACTAGAAATCAATGTCAAAAGAAACAACTGAAATTATGCAAACAATGGTAATTTAAAAACAAATTCTTAAATAATCAATAGGTCATTGATTAAGAAAACAATAGGTCATTGAAGAAGAAATCAAGGAAAACTTTAGACAGTTCTTAGACTCAATAGTGTGCAGAATGCTAAATGGACTGAAAGCGAGGCAAAAGATACTATGCTGGAGCAGATTTTGTAGGTGATGCTTGCGCAGTGGCACATGACACTGGGTGGATAAAGTGCATATAAGCACAATTCTTGTAGCCAAACTGCCACAGAGTTTAACATAATCAACCAACAGCCCCATTAGATACCTGGGATTAAAAAAAGAAGAAGAACAGCTATAAATGTTCCTGTGCTAATATTTTTGTGCCTTTCTCTTAAAGGCAGAAATTGATTTAACAAAGATCTATTGTTCATCTGAATTTTTAACATACATCAGCATCCCCACAAAGTTTGGTAAAAATGCAGATTTTGGGGACCATACCTCCAGAACTTTTTATTTGGAAAATGTATGGTATACCTATAGAATTCACATCCCAGGGCTGGGGATTTAGCTCAGTGGTATAAACACCTGCCTGGCAAGCACAAGGTCCTGAGTTTGATTCCAAGTACAAAAAAAAAAAAAAAATCGTATCCCTAATGAGGTCCAGATGATAGTGCCCCTGTTAGACTAAGACTAAGAGCCCCATTTTGAGAACCACTGATACATATTATCAAAGATAAATTGCTGCATGCCTCAGATATGCAAAGAGGAAGTTGGCAGTATTAATATACTAGCTTTGTTTGTGTTTGTGGTTTTTACTGAGTTGAATGCTCAGCACCGGGGCCATGCAGCCTCAGAAATGCATTCGCAGCACAGCTGTATCCCCAGCCGGGGAGAGACAAGTCTCACAACAGACAGTACTTTCTTCCAAGAATGAGGAAAGCCAAGTAAATGCCATCTTCCCGTCAGTGTTCTGTACCGGGCTCCATCCTGCTTTGTACACAGCTCACTCGCCTTTCTGTGTTCTTAACATTATGTAACAGTTGCACTTGACTCCAAATTTTTCTATTATTGTTTTCTGCAACTGAAGATAGATTCAAGTAACACTCTCCAAAAAATCATGCACAAACTAATGTAATCAGCTGCAGTATCTTCTAGCAGCTGACCCATCACAGGGGCGCCTCTGTCACGTGGTGTGTACCCTGGTAGGGTTATGGTGTAACCACTCTTGGGAAAGACTGCACCAGAAAAGCACTGGGCATCCATGGGACCAGTAACATATTGGTTTTATAATAGTTTAATTTCAAACATCATTTCTTCTTCCCAGCTTTCAGGTCTCAAATTCCTCAGCTGTTGGCCTGGCTGCCTGGCTGCCACCGTGTGTAAAATGAGAACCGCAGCTCTTCCCAGAAGCAGAACATTCTGGGCACCAGGGTGACTTCTCATTACAAGAGATGAAAACAGATGAGTTAATCAGGGAGTCTCTTCATCTCCTCTGCGGCTCATCATTCCTATTTGAGGAGTTCAGACAAGCAGTTAATCTGCTGGAAAGATGGAAAATGAACTCGCTGTAACAATCTATTCATGCCAGAGGGGACCTTACATTAAAAAAGGATGCTCATGTGTTATCATTAAAGGCATCTAGGTTGCTCATTCAAGTATTTATATTTTAATGTTATGTTTATTGAGGCTGCTGGCTTTCCTCTTGTCAGTAAGAAAAAGCCACAACAAAATCATCATATGACTGTACACTACATATTTGTATTGTGAGTTCTTTCACGGATACCTTTCAAAATCTTAGTTTAAACTGCTAAAATAGGGAATATTTTCCACCTTTTGCAGACAAAGTCAAAGTGACAGATATGGCGGACTTTCAGGAGTTTTCAGGAAGGCAGTGGTTTAACTGACACATGTAGATCTTTCATATTCTCATGCCAACATATGGCTCCCTGCATGGTTGGAAGCTCCGTGAACTGATGGTTGGAAGTCCATAAACTGATGAAGAAAATCTCCCATCTACAGTATTTACATGCATGTGTAGCCTTTATACAGAGCTTACCCTAGAACACACTTAGCTGAAGTACAGGCCAAGTTGATGAGTAGATCTGCATTTTTGCCCACCAGTCTTCCAAGTACATTTGTTCTGATCAACTAAGCCCATTGATAATTTTATATTGTTTTCATTTCTTTTAGTACAAAAATCATATCCTGAATAAAGGCCACAATAAAAATGTTCATCCCCGAGTATCTGGGGTGGAACCCACAAGGTACTGGCCCAGTGCACGAGGAAGAAGCCAGGAGAACAGGACCATCCCCAAGATGGTAATGGGAGCCAAGGGTTAAATATACAACCATTCAGCAAACCCAGAAATGACCAAAAAAATTCATTTTATAAATACCTTAACTACTTGGATTTTTGGTTATTAGTTAATGAACTGGAAACATGGGATAAAACAATATTAACTCATAAGCAATCTGAATAATTCAATTAACATAATTAGGCAAGATGTTACTTGGAACCCTGTTGAGATAAATAAAAGTAACAGCTCCTCACTAAAATTTTTAAAGAAATATAAATGCCTTCCTCTCTCCCCAAATTTCACTGAAATAAGCCAAAATGTCAACTTAAATCTTGGCCTGTCTTCTCCTACTATCATGAAATTTCAGATTTTAAGAATACATATATGAAGCAGGCAGATATTGTTGTCTTTGGTTAATTAGGAATACTTCCACTTACATGCACAGAGTCAAGTGAAAGATGAGTAAAAAGAAAATTTTAGCAGAATTTGTTCAATGGTTCAATTAAATTCACCATCTGAGGTGATAAGGACCTGGTTTAAAGGCCTGTCAGAAGATAAAGAAAATCAAATTCTCTCTCTCAGGCAGCTCACTATCTTCCAGAGTATGTGATTTGTTTTCTACAAATATGGCAATATGTGCAATAGGAAAAGTACATATAAAATATACAAGATGCATCAGGGTGGCACTGGTGAGAGAGTCAGACCAGGCGGGATGGTGACAAGGTAGTTGTGCCCAAGCATAGTTGCAGCCAAGCTGTTGTAAAATTTAAACAGGACCAGCTAACAGACAAAATGGAGCTGACAGAGGCTGTAGGTTGAGGAGACCAACTGCACAAAGTTCCAGACAGTAGAGTAATGAGAAAAAAAGTAAAACAAATATAAGTTGCTTCTCATTCTGGTATGGAAAGCAAACTGGGGTGTGGTGGGGAACCATCCACAGAAAGGATGAGAATCTTTAAGCAGAGAAATAATTAGCATGCATTTCCCCCTGAGTAAGACTGTTGTCATAACTAGGTCCTCAGAGGCTTAGGAACAAACATTCCTAAGGATGAGATCAGAAGATCTGCCTTTAGACTAGCAGTAACCTCAAGTTTGTGATCACTGACAACATGCCTGGTGTCTCCAGCCATTTCCCTAAGGGGCAGCCCCTGAAGCAGGGGCTTTATTATTGCCAGGGACGGGAGGAGCGCAGCTAGATTTTGGCAGGGGCTTGCAGATGTAGCAAAGATCGAGAAGGCCCAGGGAATCTGGAGCCAGGTTTTTATTAACAAGAGACACATTCTGCATGCTGTGGTTAATACAGGAGGCATTTTCCCCTCCTTCCTGGCCTGTGGCCTACTTCTTTGACTTTTTTTTAGTTCAATTCAAACATAATGGAAAAGGGGAAAGGGAGTTTGGAACCAAGAATGCCTATACCAGTGTTCAGAACTCTGCTTCTGAGTGGAGGAAACAGTCACCAGTTAACTGTGGGACAGTTATTTAAGCAGAGAAATAATTGGCATGCATTTCCCCCAAGTAAGACTGTGGTCATAACTAGGTCCATAGGACATTTTGGATCTGTGCAGGCAGCCACCAACAAACTATTACCATCGGCACAGTAAACAAAGCCTTTCTGCCATCTCTGTCATAGGACAAGGCTGCAGAATGATTTGTTAAAACACCGTCCAGTGGATGTAAGTCCAAAGGCACGTTATTTAAGTTATAGCCTCCACATTTGAGAGTGAGATTTCAGGAGACTGAAAAACAGCCCTGACAGAGTGAAGGCAATATCAGAAGGTTAGGGTAGATTTAAAAATGGGTATCCAGAAATCGTATCTTAAGAATCAAAAGTATACATCATCACTTTTGTTTGGAATGCTCCTCCATCTCTCTTCCTTTGGCAAATCCTTATATATCATCAGAACAAGAATTGTTTTTCTTGCTTGGATTTCCACTGTAAATACAGTCACAATTTCTGTGGCATGGACATAATCCTGGACTTTTCTATCATGGCATCTTTTATTCTCCATAGAAATCTATGGACATTCTAAATAATCTCCAAGGACACATGCTAATGCAAACGCATGACTGGGACAGTAGATAACCCTTTCATAGTTTTCCAATTGAACTAATATTAGAGGACAGAGAGTAATAAAATCCAGTCACTCAACCAGGTTAGTTGTATAATTAAGTCACAAAGAGCTAAGGAAAAGGACACTTCGAAACTATCTCTTAAGGTGAAAACATGCCCTATTTTTCTCCTATAGCAGAATCCACATCTTTCCCTGGGACACAGCCAGCCCTATGTATAGGCAAAAAGTTCTAACTTGTGGCAAGCTAGGAAGGTAGGATCCTATAAAGCATGGGGTAACAGTAGGTAAGCATAGGTCTAGGTCCTTCTTATAAATGTGCAGTGCTACGTCAGCTCTGGACTGCCAACCACTGGACTTTTTATATGTGATTTAAAAAAACTCTTCTCTTATTTAAGCCATTGTTGCTTTAGATTTTTTTTTTCATGTATGGTAGAATTGAATCTCAGCTTATGCAGGCTTCCACTATATTCTTCATTTTAACATTTCTCAGACTCAGAGATAAAGTTGTATGGGGACTCCAATCATATTTTAAAACTTATAAAGCATAACTGAATCAGGCAAGATACCCAAAAGTAGAGCTAAGGAACACCAAATAACAGAAGAATCCACCACTTCTTCTGGCTCAGGGAAATTGTTAAAAAGTGAATAAAAGGTGTGTATCCATCATTCTGCTCCCAAGGGGAAGATTCCTAAAGTCCGAAACTCTGGAATAATGCTTCATGTTTATTTTCTAATACATCATCCCACTTGTAGACCTTGTTTTTTGGATACTTCAAGAAGATACAAAAGCAAGACTAGTCTGTTGATTTTCCTGTTATTGGAAGTATACAATTCAAGAAGGTCCTAGGATAACAAAGAAAACAGGGACAATGACATTAGCACAACAATGGAGGCTGCACATGGATGGAGCATTTACTCTATGCCAGGAAGTTTTCTAACTCCTTTACATCCATTAAGTCCTTGAATTTCAAAACAACAGTATGACAGTTCATCTCATTGCAAATAATAACACAAATATATAGAGGGATTCCACATTAGGTATACATGGGAAAGAATGATTTCAAAAAAATGATAGAAGAAACAATTTGAAATCAATCTAATATTTTCAGTTGTATAAACAGAATAGACAACATAGCATTTGGGCAAGAAGAATTAGGATAGAGTGGTGGGTACCTAAAAGGAACATAAAACCAGACTTCACTGTCTTCCCAGTATTGTACAGTGGTGACAAACCTGTGGCACATGAACTGCAAAAGCCTATTAGCATCACTGAAAGCTCTAAAAGGTCCACCATCACTGCAGCACTTGGTCTCGGTAGTAACAGGTGACATATAGAAGAAACTGCCAAGTGCTAAGCACAGTGATTATATTATGATGTCCAATCTCCATTAAATTTTTCTGAAGTAGATAGTAGTATCTTTGTTCTTACAGAGATTCAGAAAGATTAAGTGATTTGCTTAATGTCTTATAAGAAATGACAAGATGATTAAAAACTAAGATGGTCTAATTCCAGCAGTATCCAGTATTCCAACCATTGTACCCTTCACATATGGGCTATTGTCTCAAGAGATCACCATCTGGTACTTGTTATGATTTAGATCTAGAATGCCTTTCAAAGCCTCATGTGTTTGGAACATGATTGGATTATGGGGTGACATTTTATCAGGAGAGGGGTCTGTCTGGAAGACGTGGGTCACTGTGGGTGTGACCTGGAAGGATTTATCTCCTTTCCTGCCTTCTCTATTCTTGCTTCTCCAGAATGCCATGATATGAACAGTTTTCCTTTGTCATTCACCTCTGCCATCCTCCTGCCTTGGAACCAGCTGACTCTGGAATGAATCATGAGCCAAAATAAATGTCTCATCCTTCAAGTTGAAGGTGTCAAGTATTGTGTCTCAGTGATGCAGAAAGTGACTAAGACAGTGCTCGCTCTTCTGGGGGGTGGTTATTATTGGAGATGAAGTCAGGGATGGAAACACTTAAAAGATCCAATAGATCTAGTAAATGAGTGAAGAAATTGGTATAAACCTTCCAATCCCAATGCCTCAGTGTTAACTCACTTGCTTAACTGAAAGTACTGACTGCTTATTTGCTCATTATGCTAAGTATCAGTTATACAAAGATGAATATGATATGGTATCCTTTTTGAGTTAAATATGTAACAGAAGCAAGAGGTAAATATTTTTTAAAAATAATTAGATTATATGATGACAGACATATATTAGAAAAAGATACAGAGGCCTCTCTAGAAATCTACAAAGACTTCTATGAGAAAGATGACAATTTATCTGAGTGTCTACAGTCTGACCAACTCATAATCTGTCATATCTTAAGAGCTGTCAGCCCCATCTCCATCAATAAGACCTAAGAGATAATATGATTATTTTGTGTCTTGATTGACCATATCTAATTAGACTAGGGTTGAGCCTTTGACCCTATCTGGACCAATGAGACTCTCTCCTGAGAAAACTTGAACTGAACCTAGAAGAGAGTTTGGGAGCTGATTCATACTAATGAGAGTGTCCTATAAAAAAATGGTATTAACATTATAGACTCTGCTCAGAAAACTGCCCCTCTTGAGTAGTAATTGGTCTTAAAAGCTCATTCCTTGCCTAAACTAGCTTCACATAGACTTCTTTGCAAACAGTCAAGTTTGAAATTAGTAAGTGTCGAAAGATGAAAAGAAGCTACCCAGAGAATAAAACATTGGAACCAGAGTTTTATGCCACATTCAAGTTGGATTTTGTTCTGTGGGCAACAGCAAGCCAAGCGATGTATTTATGTGGTTTTAGAAGGGTTATAATCCTTCTGTGGGCAATTTAGTAAGAGGCTAATGTCAGTGAGAAACAAGATTTGCAGAAGCACTCGGACATGAGTAAGCAAATGTCACAATGTCCCCCAACGCTGTTTGGAATGAAGCTATACAAAGTGTGGCATCTCAGGGCCCATCATACTTGTCTTCTCCTGTCAGTTGCATGGTGCGTCTTCCACATGTCCCTCCAGATTCACTGTACTTCTGTCCTTCCTGCTCTGTGCCCCAGAAGGCTGGCCTATGTTGACCATTTCCTGTTGGATTTGGCCATTAGGACCCATCTGCAGGAAGAAAGGAGGCAGGAGGAGGAGGGTCTGTGTAGGATACTGACACCCTGGGGTGCTCCACAGTCTCCATGGGCTCCAGTAAAGACCAAATTCCTCTTAGTGCCTCACTGCACAGCACTTGGTCTCCCTCCCTCCCCGCCCATCCCTCCCTTCTCTTCCTTTCTCTGTTCCATTTTGATAACCATCCCATCCCTTCTCATGCCCACTTCACACTTAGCCTAATTCTAGCCCCATCTCTTTTTGTCTCCCTACCTTTAGACTACACTTTGGTTTTTTTTAAAAAGTCTCTTTCCAAAATTCACTTTAAATAACACACTTTGTGTGCATTTTGTTCCTGCCAGAACCCTGATCAAAACAGAGTCCTTCTAATATCTTGCATGTGAAGACTTGTGTATGAGAAATGAGCTCTCTTTACAGCTCTCTACCTCAGGAAACAGTCTTATGTATAATGTCCTTTTAGGAATTATCTAGGCAAGTTCTAGGGTTATTACAGTCATAAATAAACAAGTTAACAACCACTGGGAATCAAGAGTTTCTCCAATAAAACTTTCTTGTTCAACCTAAGATGAAGAATAGTTCACTACAAAATAAAAGGAGAGAAAGAGCACTGGTGTAATAGTAAGAAGAGCAATAAGCCGGAGGCAATGTGCGGCAAACAGGCAGAAGCAGGCAGCCACGTCCACCTTGGGGGATGGTGTCAGGGTCAACTGGATAATACTTTGAACTCAGTTTAGGAACAAGCCACAGTTGCTTAGGCAGCCCACAGGGCAAAGAACAGAACGCAGGGAATAGACAACTTAATTCCAGCAAACTCTTTAGAACATAGCTTGAGCGAGACTTATGGCAGAGACCTTAGCAACAGTATGTATTTAGCTATCCCACTACAGGTACACATGTTAGCGTGTCATAGAGCAGCCACTATTATAGGTAATATCAGCAATGAAGCCTGATTGACTCTTTAATGTATTCATCTTTTTTCTTTACCCATCATCCATCCATCAATCCATTCAAAAAATGTCCAGTTTCCTGTATAAAACAAGGCACAGAGTTACACATGAGAGAGACAAAGAAAAACAGGATCCAATCCTAATCAGAATGAACAAAGAGACAGAGAAATGGACAATGTAATGCTCCTAGGTCACTGTGATCAGTGCAGCAGGCAATCAAATGCACAGGATGAGAAAAACAGAGGAAGAAGACGTGACTCACAATCTGGGAGTGGGGAGACAGTCAGGGTAGGCTTCAAGGAAGAGGTAGCAATGCTCAGTCTGGTTTAAGAGAGGAAAGTCGTTTGAAGCATGCAGTGTAGATTACAGCACCTTTAAACAGAAACTTCCAAAAGAGCAGAAGTTTTCCTCACATCCTTCAGGCAACTCAGTGCCTTAAGAGCTACCCAGGGGCTGAAGTACCCTCATCCACTTTCCAACATGGAGCTTGGTTGCTAGGCAACCACCACTTGGCTAGATTCAGTCTCATTTTCAATTAATTTGGGAGAGATTTTCTTTTCTAAATTCATACCCTTAGAGCTTTATTTTACAAAGAAAAAGAAACTGCTTTGGGCCTCTATCTGGTTTAATTGTGAATTTTCTCACTTCTCTTCATTCCTCGCTCTGCTTCCATTTAGATCTTAAAATGTCACACCTATCACTGTGAAGAAGTACTCGTATAATCATTTAGAAACAAAACTTTCTCAGATCTACTTGTTAGAAGCCATTACACTTTTTAAACTCTCTTAGGAAACAGTTGACTAAAATGAGTCTTGAGTGTTTTTAAAACAAGAAAATTTTGCAAATATGGAGAAACATGTTTTGTAATTACCTACACCCAACTTCAGCTGCCTTCACCAACTTATGTGATCTGTGCAATGCCGTGAAGTGACCCCACAGTGAGGCAGTTCAGAAATGTTTCTCCCCGGGACCCTTTGATGACAATGTCAATGTGTCTTGGTGCTACCCAAAGAAGGAAATTTTTTTCAGTTCTATGAGATGCTACTGAATGAGTACATAGAAAGAGTCAGGTTCAAGTGTCCCAAAAAAGAAATATCTTCAAGAAAAGTATAGGTCCTAGAAAAATAAATATGAGTTCATAGTATGAGCTTACTAAATGGGGAGGAAAATGTGCTCATTTGTTTGTAAATGTATAGGAGGAGATAAAATATTGTGCCTCAAATACTGTTTATGGTAATTCCTCTGGCTTAGTTGAGGAAAACTTGTGGATTTTTAAATTCCATAGTGAATGATTTACAATACGTATTTGAACAAGTCAGTGATTCTAGGACACTGTGATGTGTAAATTTTAATAACTGAGTACTGAATACGTGATGCACACGTGCATGCATATATATGTATCTTAAAGAGATGTGTGTGTGTGTGTGTGTGTGTGTGTGTGTGTGTGGTGCCTTTTATCCCATTTCCTCAACTATAGGAACAAGTGCTTTACCAATAATATTGAAAAATCTCCACCCTAAAGATACTTTCCTAAACTACAGAAGGACAGAGTGATTTAATCAAATGATTGCCTGCCTTCCTTTTCTGTTTTTACTTTAAATTACCAAAAATATACACTATGACAAAATATAGACAATAAGACTCCCAACTAAGCAAAGGCCAAATGTAATCACTGTTAATATTCCATTACATCGTCCTCAAATCTCCTTTGTGTTTAACTAAAATTTACAATGCACTGAAGCCAATTCTCTTACCTTTCTATACATAGGAATCACTGCCCTGATTCAATTTGGTGATTGTCACTCTTGTGCCTGTCTTTAGTTAATATATACATATATAAGCATCATATACATCCATTATACTATTGATTGATGGTTCTGCATAATATATAATACGTTATGTTATGGTTTGTGCCTAGATGTCTCCCAAAGCTTCATTTCAGAAGTGTCAGAATCTAGGGTGTGTGATGCTGGTATTAAGGGTGTGAGTGTTATACCTGCCACAGAGTGCATAGCCTGCATATAAGGGACAGGGAGGATTCTCTTCTCCAGCCTCTTTACTGTTTTCTTGCCTCTTTACTGTTTCTCCTCTGGGCTGCCTCTCTGCCAAGCTGCCCTGCCTAGACCCAGCTGATTATAAACTGAAATCTCTACAAACTGGGAGCTAAATAAACCTTTCCTCCCTTAACTTGTGGGTGTTGAGTACTTTGTCTCAGCAACAAGAAAAGACTAAGGCAGGCTACATCATAATTGCTGTTGTACATCCTTTTTTGCCTGGACTGAACTTTCTGGCACCTTTTCACTTCAAGCGATGAGCAAGGCCATCATGCCAGAGTCAAACAGAGAGTCCACAAAGGTGGACTAAGAGAAATGCAACAACAGTAATCAGAACCACAACTGGAATTCTCACCTTTATATGTCAATGTTCAGCAAACTGTTTCTGCAGAGCCAGACAGTATAAATGTTCTGCTTTGAAGGCTGCATCATCTCCATGGCAACCAGCTAGCTCTGTGGCTGTAGATTGAAAGCAGCCATGGACAATAGGTAAATTAATGGGCATAGTTACTGTTCCCGTAAAACTTTACTTAAATCACAAGCCATAAGGTGTTTTAGGCCAGCAGACTATAATTTGCAGACCTCTGCTCTACAGCAGTAAACGAGAAAGAAGGAATCTGGCTGCCTCATCTCTCTATACATATAACATCGGTGTTCATAGGGCTGATCTGAGAGGTCACCCTCCTCCACAATGTCCCAGATTCATCTTACTGAAGTCAGAGAATAATGAACCCTTATTCCTGTGGAGCATTGTGTGATTAAATTTACACAAGAATCTTTATGTAAACCTAGAACCCAGCACCAAGGCACAGGAGGGCCATTGTGTTTCCTTAAAGGAACGCTTTGCAGCATTCAAAGGTCAAGGGTTTGAGTCCCAGCTCTGCACTGTCAACCTGCAAACCTCAGGCAAGACTCTCCCCCCTCTCAGGGCCTGTTACCCTCTTGCAAAATCAGTGTGTTGAGCTCTATTAATTGATCTTTCTTAGAGTTTGATGATTCTGTATTATTTGGGATAAAATAAATAAGATCTAGTGAAAACATCAAAATCTTTTTTGTGATCATGTAACAATGTCCTCCAGAACTTTCTAAAAGCATTCATAAAAAGACAGATGATTTATTTAAATTCCACTAAGTCCCATTTCTTACTTACCAGTTAACAGAGAAATAAATAAACAGCAGATATCAGTGAGTGAGGAGGAAAACAGAAGAATCCAACCAAAGATCCATTTAAAGGAGCATGGAATTGAAGAAGCCAAGGAGGGGAGGTGCTCAGTATGGAAAAAGAAGATGCACTGTGGATAGGAAACCTGGCTTTAAATACAAAAACAGACAGAAATCATAAGTTATAGCACATTTATTCCACACTGACCCAACAGGAAAAAATAAACACAGTGAAGCGGACCATCAAGTGTAGCTCAAGCAAAAGAAATTCATTCTAAGAATCATAGACTTCTAAAAATTCAGCAGCTACTGTAGGAGCATCTTGTCCAAAGAACTGTGAAAAAAGACAGACTAAACACTTGAAGTAAAACAAAAGGATTGAAGGACTAGTTCAGTAAGATTCCTGAGAAGACCTTTCCAGCATTGACAGTGCATGGCTCTACACTAATACAGGAAATATTTTAAGTATATAGTGTAGGGCCTGACTGATTTCTGTCTGGAAAAGCTTACTGCAGAGCATTAATATTAATAATGTTTATGCTGTTGTATAACATTGAGTACAATGCCAGGCACATAATAGGAGCTCACCAAATATTTATTAATGAACAAATATTTATTAACGGATTAAGGGACAAAATATGAAAGGAAGGAAGGAAGAAAAAAGAAAGGAAGCTTGAAAATTAGTTTATAAAATGGAAATGAAAATTAGACATATGCAGTGTTATAAAAGGAATTGTTTAATGTTTACGTGTACCTACTCATGTCTAAAGTTCTAGCTTCTCTGCTTTCTCCCCCCATCATCTCCAAGAGGACATCCTACCAGCTGTCTGACTGGAGGGGTTATTGTTTCATTTCAGCACCTGGGATGGATTTAGGAAAGGCACACCATCATGTGTTGGCCACAGTGGTGTGTGGTATGTTGTTACATTGGCAGTGTCCTGCTCTGTGCAGGCTAAGTACTGGCTAGAAAGAGAGCTATTGCCTCTGCAGCAACAGCAAGAACTCAGAAAGGCCTAACAATTAATACGATCAGAACTGGAATTCTGAGTGGATAGATAAGGGATCCTGGCTTCCTCAAGCTTCAGTAATCCCTGGCTTTGGAAAGGGGATTGCCGTAGCTTACCTCGGGAATGTTTCCTCAGCCCATGTGTTAAAGGCTTCTCATCCCCAGCTTGGTGCTATCAGAAGGTGGTGGAACCCTTGAGATGAGGCACAGAGGCAGGTCTCAGATCACTCAACGGGGCATATTTTCCCATTAAGGGATCCTGCTCTCGTCCCCTTTTCACAACCCCTCAGGAGTTGAACAGTTTTCCATGTGGTGCCAGCCATGATATGCTTCTTCACCACAGCCCAAAAAGACATAGAAACAACCAATTACAGGCTAAAAACCCAAAATGAAGTCAAAGTTAACCCTTCCTCTTTTCAAGTTTCTTATCTCAAGTATTTATTATAGTAACCGAAAGCTAACAAACCTATCCACAGCAGACAAGGACTAAAGAGAGAGAAAAATCATTGTTTTCTCACCAGAGTACACTGGTGACAGGACTCCAGGTTGGAGAGGTTAGCAAATATAGCCCATTATGCCACTTTTTGGCTAAGTGCATTCAGACATACAGTTCATGTCTCTATGAAGTGAACTATTTAAAAGTTCTAGAACTAACCTGGCATGGTGGCGCACTCCTGTAATCCCAGCACTTGGGAGGCCGAGGCAGGCAGATCGTTGCAAGTTTGAGACAAGCCTGGGCTACAAAGTAAGCCCAAGGCCAGCCTGAACCCCATAGCAAGACCCTGTCTCAAAAAAAAGACAAAAAATTTGTAGATCTGCATACTCCTAATTTTGGACCTTAAGTAAGGACAATGATGAATCTGAGCAGTGAATTAATTCCATTTTGTTTCATAAGTCCACAGCCAGGATGCAGTTCTCACCCAGAAGGATCCAAGCCAGAGCAGTCATCACTCAGATTTGCAGCTTCGGAAATTAAAGAAAAAATAATTTTATTATCAGTCTATTTTCTACAGAGGAAAGGGATGAGCAAATGAGGATCGGAAACCTGCCAAATCTAAAGTCACTGCCTCCATGGAAACCTAATTTCTGCTTAATAGCATAAATGATTAAATTAGACCCTTTGACACTATTCCTTTAGAACAAATGATAACTGGTGCTTTGTTTTATCAGCCTTTTGTTTTATGATTTTAATCCTTAAATGAGGTTATCAAGATGGATCCTTTGAGATCTCTTTTAACCTTGAGTGAACTTTAAAATATGTTCTTATTGTACCTACAACACTGATATAAAATTTAAGCTGCATTTATTGATAAACTTATTTTCCAAGTGCTAGAATTATATTTGACACTGGCTACATGGTAACATTAGATTTGCTGTTAATAATTGCACCCCAGGAACTAATTTAACTTCTTATTCCTCCCCAAAGTAGTATTTTATCTTATTCTTTAGTTTAAGGGAAAG
The DNA here is from genome assembly GCA_004027295.1 of Dolichotis patagonum. Taxonomy (NCBI): domain Eukaryota; kingdom Metazoa; phylum Chordata; class Mammalia; order Rodentia; family Caviidae; genus Dolichotis; species Dolichotis patagonum. The sequence continues at coordinate 25,502 of PVJX010005337.1, forward strand.
TTGGTGAATCTTAGTCACCATAAATGAGATAAAGGGTAATTTGTCAGATTAAATCCCTGAGCTAAAAATTAAACAGTGAGAACATTGCACATGCATTTTTATGATCCTCAATCCTTGAGGTATTTGGAGAGGCATAAATTTAAATTCCAGAACTGGAGCAGTCACTGAGGAAAGGACTGAGTTTTCCCTGAAACTGTAGATCTCAGGTAGCTGAAAGAGATACTGGACTTGGTTTTGAAGACAGAAGGATTTTTAGAATAGAAGGGCAGATGCCCTGCATAAAGTCCTAAAAAGATACATCTGAGATCATGTCGATATTAGAAAAGACAAATGCAGAAATGGAAGTAGGGACCTCTTAAATCACTTCAAATAGAAGCTGGAAGATTTCATGATTACCATCACCAGCCCAGCACTATCCCCCTACTTTGCGTACTCCAAACCTTGACAGTGGCCCCTAGACCTTTTCTTGACTTTCCCCACATGCTCCTGCCTCAGGACAATCATCTCTGCAGATCTCTCTGCCACAAACTCTCTGCATCCTGAAGATCACCTGGTCTTTTTCCCCCACTCTCAGGCCTTTCCTCAAAGGTCTCCTCTTGGTAAGAACCTCTCAGACCACCATGTTTAACCAGCATCCTTTGAATTCACTTTACATGTTCTTCTCCCTCATACCACCGTGCACTTGCTAACACATCACCTTTACAGTATTTTTTGTTTTTTTCTGGCTCTCTCCCCTTCCTCCTAAATAAATGTTCCTCAGGAGAGGTGATTGTTTTGTCCTGAATGCCTAAGAATAGTCTCAGGTATATAGCTGAATGAATGATAAAACAAAGGTCCAACTCAGGGAAAGAAAATAATAGAAAAATAGCTGTGTAGGATTCAAAAGACTAGTTGCAAAGATAGAAAAGGAACTCCAAAAGAGGAGAGGATAAAAGAGCCAGAGAGATTTTCAGGGATGTACATAAAGGATAGAGCAAGATAAACTGTTCCTGTCATTCCTGCATTCTCTTTTTGCATGGGGCTCATTTCCTGTCATTTAAAATAAGCTGCTTATACCACCAGAGGTCTTTAGGCCTCAGATCATTGCAACACCTCAGCATAGAGAGCAAGGGGTGAGTTGTTCTCTGATCTGTGTCAGCACTGGCTAGAGCTGAGGCATCTACAGAGCCCTGGCAATGGCTGGGGGAGACTGGAGGGAAGGTTGTTGTCTCACAGCCCACTGCACCCTACTGCCACATGCAACAGAAATGGAGAGAAACCTGAAGCTGGAGCTGGGTCGTACTCATGATAATCAAGTTTCTCTGAAATTTCTATTTAATTAAACAAAACTTGTGCACAACTCTTTGCTATCCCCCCAAATTCCTCTAAAGTGAGAAAAATATGGGCTTTTTAATATATATGTTTACAAGGACAAATTCTTCTAAAGTGAGAAAAATATGGGCCTTTTAATTATATATATGTGTGTGTGTGTATATATATATATACAAAATATATATATATATACACACACAGAGAGAGAGAGAGAGACAAAGAGTACAGAAGAAATATTAACAATAAAGAAGGTTATTAATATGTTTTAACAAGAGTAATAGACAAGAATCAACACATTTCATCAGCTTGAAAACATGCATATTTTTCACATTCTGACATTCTGAAGGCATGATGGCTCTTTAGAATTGGTGGTATCTTTCAGCTGTCATTGGCGTAATTTTTTCTTTCTTAGTCATTAGATAGCAAGTGTTGAATTCCATGGATTGCATAAGATGGATTGCATGTTCAGTGAAATAAAATATAGGGGTAACATACAGAAATCTGAATGTCAAAAATTTGCAGAAGGGGCCTGACAGTATGGCTCATTTACTTAATATTTACCTAGTATGCACAAGGTCCTCAGTTTAATCGCCAGCACTACAAACAAAACTTTGCAGAGAGGTAGGGATTCAGGAGGCCAAACTACCTTGCAGAAGTCCAGAAGGTGTAGAGGATTTGAAGGCTCTATACCACTAATGGTGAGCCCTTTAGAGACCAAGTGCCCAAGATGTAACCCAAAACCCACTTATTTATTACAAAATGCCAACACTGCATTAAACCTCAATACTGAGGGTTTGGTACACACCGGACTCACACTCAGCCTTCTGCCTCACGCTTAACATTGACAGATAACAAAAGAAGTCAGTATCTGCTAATGTCTGGATCTTGAATGTCTCCCAAAAGCCTGTTTGTTGAAATCCTGGTCCCCAACCTGTGGCTCCATTTGGAGGTGGTAAATGTCTACAATGTAGGGTGTAGTGGAAAGAGGTTAGGGGAGCACCGGCCCCTTCCTGTTTTCTTTTGTTTCATGGCTGCTGTGAGATGTGCAGCTTACACAGTCACATACTCCTGCCATGATGTGCCAGCTTGACACAGGCCCAAAAGAAACAGGCCAATCAACCAAAGACTGTAACTTCCCAAGCCATGAGCCAAAATAAACCTTTCTTCTTTTAAAGTTGATTTTCTCAGGTATCTCATTGCAGTAACAGAAAGCTGGTTGACATAACATCCCAACAGTCCACAGCAGGTAGGCGCCACATTTGGGAAAGCTTACCAGAAGTAAACAAAATAAGACTGATCACTGAGATGGATACCACAGTCACTTAGCCTGACATCCTAAGGGTCTGGAGAGAGATTTGGAGAGGGTGTAGAGTGACTGGAGCTAGAATCCCTACTGAGTAGCTGTCTACCCAGCCTTCACTCACATGAACAATGCACTTCAGGCAGCTGTCACGTGCGTGCAACTGGCTTTGTTTGCAACTCCAAGTCAGAGAAGTTTTCAACTCAGTGAAGTTCTTGACTCACTATCTGGTTATGAACAATCGCAGAGGAAATGGGCAAAATATCCTGACACTGTACCCTGAGTTCTCAGGCATTTAAATATAAGTGCACTGTCATTATTAGCTATAAATAATTGACGGTAATAATTGGAACTAGGAAATCCAATCCAAAAATCAAAATTTCTAGCTAATATTCAAGAAAATTCAGACCTGACATTTGATTCATCTTTATAGAATAATTGGTTGAGGCTTGATGGTAGTTGTTGCCTTCAGATGAGGTATGCTATTCTAATTGGCTACATTCTCTACTACTCTAATGTTCCCAAATCCTGAGGACAATTATCCATCCTATTTGTCACTGTAAGCATTCCTTTTGTTTTTAATGATATTTGGGACTGAACCCAGGGCCTTCACACAGAACTTCATCCCAAGTCTTTTAAAAATTTTTTTATTCTGAGACAAAGCTTTGCTAAATTGCCTAGAATGGTCCAAAATTTCAATCGCCCTGATTCGTCTTTATTATAATAAAATGGAAAGTGAACTTTGCCTTTTGGCCAGTCAGAATCACATTCATCAATAATACAGGCATGTGAGTTGCTAGCTTTCTTTAGCAAACTATAGCATGGAAAATCACTTTTGCTGAGTCCAGCTACTTCTGTAATATTATACCACAAAAGGCAATTTTACTTAAAGCAGTGTCCATGAAATGGGCCAGAAATGGAAACTCTCTCTCATAAACTAACCATTCTATTATTCTGGATTATTCAATTACTCTGAATTATTAGACTCCTTCTGCAAGAAGCATCTTGTGATACTAACTTATTAACATGCTAGTAAAACAAAAAGACCGTATTTCCATTGCTATTGGAAGCATAGGCTTTCCATTATTACAATTTACATGTTATTTAATGGCCTTTTCCCCTCATTTACCCCAAACAAACATGAAACTCCCATTTCAGACATCTTTCTATAATTTTTAAAATTCAGAATATAATTTATAGTTAGGCATCATAGAGAGATTTCAGATTATAGGTTCAAGTTTTGCATCTTAACAAAGTCAGTTAGGCTATCTCAGCAAATTAAGAGAAAAGCTCAAAACCCTCGTATCATCTGAAACAACAACAGTGACAGTTTATCAAGAATTTGAATTGGCCGTGTTTCAGCTGGCCCTGACTACAGGTGGAGAGTCTATGAAACTCACTGGTAACTGACACACCCCAATTATGGGGTGGAGTAGTAGCTGAATGGTTTTATAAATTGCCTCTGCCCACTCTAGGTGCTGCTTCAAGCAGACACATCCACCAGGGCAAAGACTCAGAGGCAGAAACTAGCATGGCTGTTCAACAAACTCGGCACTGTTCAGTATGTAAGAACAGGTGTACCCCTTAGAGTTGAGGGAGTCTTGGAAGAGCTATGGCAGGAATTTTGCTAAGCAGTTTTCATGAATGTGAAATAGCATATTATATTGGATATCTTTGCACTCCATGCTCATATTTTTTTAAATAAACCTTCCTGTCTTCTTTGTTATGTATTTCTAGACTTAGGAAACTAACAATAATATATCTTATTATCTGCATATGAGTACCTCTAAGTAAGTGCACTGTCTCCAAACTTCTAATGACCTTGAAAACTGAGTAATTACCTATTACAAGCCCATCAATCCACCCATATTACACATGTGTTTCAAGCTCCAGTTTCATGCAAGGGCCTTCATACCAAGCTCTGGAAATACAGCTGTAACAAAATAGCAGTGTCTGTGTGCAGTAGGTTTTTACTCTGAGGAAAAGTAGGCTATGATTAAAATACAAAATGTAGTAGGTAAGCACTCTTAAAAGAATTAAGGAGGTGAAGATATGATTTTAAAAACTGGGTGACTACTAGGTATTTGTTTATAACATGTAATTAAAGCCACCACAAAATGACTCAAAGTAGCTATCAAGGAATATAGTCACGTGTCTCTTAACGACAGCAATCTGGTCTGAGAAACAGTGTTGAGCAGTACTGTGTGAACATCACAGAGTACACTTACACAGACCTGGGCTTCTCTGCATCATGGATGAAGACGGTTCATGCAATCAGTAGACATAGTAAAAGGAGATGTATGAGGCTCCTGAGCCCCTAACAGAGCACACTGTTTTAAAGTACATGTTTCTTTTATAGATAGGAGTGCCTTCCAAAATAATGATGTTCTGTATAGTAAAAACAAGAACTAGTAATACAGCCATCAGTGTCAACTACTGTATGAATTAGGTGTTACTGGACAAATAGATACAACACAAGATATGCAAATCTATAAGAAATTACAAGATTGGATTATGGTGGTCAGCCACAGAGTTGGATGAGGAAGTGTGCAGAAGGTGTCTGCATGCTGGCAGCTGAAGGGACCAGTCCAAGGCCTGGAGCTCACTTCAGTGTTCTGTGCAAGTCCATATCAGGAGGCCAATGGGTCTGCAACACAACGCTGAAGAATCTATGCTGAAAGACTGACAAATCCCAGGTGAAGGCCAAACAGTCAGCACAAGGAGCCAGGAGACGCCATCCAAGCTGAAGGTGAAGACTGGAGTTCCTCTAAAGGACCAGCAATCAGCCCTTCCTCATTTCCCTTTTGTTATAGGCAGCTACCACACATCTCAATGCCCTCCTCTTGCACAGACTGAGGATGTTTTCAAAGTAAGAACTGTGGCCCCCTGCTGAAAAACTTAAAATTCTGTCCTTCTCAAATTGACACAGTGAACAATATCTAGAATGGTAACAGCTTTGTCCCACCCCAGGATGTAGAGCTGCTGAATCACTTAGTTAAGCTTCTAGACTTCTCAAGTTGACACAATGTATCAACCATTACAATCCACCCCTTGTCAACTTGGCATCCAGACAGACTTCTCTAAATCAGTCTCCAGATACAAAGATATGCTTATAATTATGCCTAACATGTTATAACTAGCCTGTGTAGAAACAGAAACATAAATAATTCCTTCACCAATATAGAAGGTAAGTTTTCCTTGGGTAATGCTTATTATTGTTTCACAACTTGAACATGATAGCTAAGAGTTTAACTATCCTTAAGATCCAGGATTAAGTCTATCAACATTATATTACATTAAAATCATAGGGGAGAAATAGTACAATTACAGCTCTATTTTCTGGAGTTGTTCATGGGATCACAGCTGGTATTTAGAACTCTTTTCTACCAATACCCATTCTGCATTCCATTGGTCTTCTGCAAGCACCTTGGCAGGTCTTGGTTCTTTCCCTGGTGGAGTAACCCACACCTTCAGTCCTGAAGGCTCTGAGCCATTTGTCATTCTGCCTATGTTAGGTTTTTGTAGTTTCCCATTGACTTTAATAACAAAGCATGGTAATACTAAGAGGCACCCTAGGGGATTTCCTGCACCCTACATATATTCTTCCTTTCCTCCCCCGTGGAGTAGTAGCCCAATTTTCCCTTGACAGTCTGGGTGGATCACCCCTGACAACACCGTGACTCCCTTTTTAGCTTCTTTCCTCAGCGGCACAAGGGGACCAAATGAGCAAAGGGAAGTCTTAGCTTCAAGTTCAACAGTATCATTGTTGTGCTTCCTGGTATAAGTCTGGACCTCAGACTTCTAAGTCAGCAGACCTTAAAGTCGTGGGAATAGGAGGCAAACATTTTGCTAGTGGATCACTAGGATTAATGATGAGTAATACCATTCCTACCTCCACCCCTTGATTCCTGGACCCATGAATCCCGACTATAGGAGACACAGCACCATATATTAGATGCCGATTCAAAGCACATACAGCCTTTTGAAGTACCTTACCTGTGTCTTCAAAAGAACATTCCACCTTTCTATCAATCCAGCTGCTTCCTCATGGTGAGGAACATGGTAAGACAAGTGAATTCCCCCAGCATGAGCTCACTGCCTCACTTCTTTAACTGAAAAATGTGTTCCTTGGTCAGAGGCAATATGATGTGGATAAGACACTCTGTGAGCACACAGATGGTAGCTTTGGCAGAAGCATTATGTGCAGTGAAAGCAAATCCATATCCAGAATATGCACCTATGCCAGTGAAGACAAAGCCCCTTCTATGATTTAAATGGTACAATATAATCGGCCTGCCACTAGGTCACAGGTTGATCACCTTGGAGAACGGTGCCATATCAGGGACTCAGTGTTGGCCTCTGCCACTGACATTTTGGGCATTTAGGAGAGGATGTAGCCAGTTCAGCGTTGGTGAGTGGGAGTTGATGTTGCTGAGCCCATACATAACCTCCATCCTTGCCACCATGGCCACTCTGTTCATGGGCCCACTGGGCAGTGATGGGGTGATTGAAGAAGGTTGGCCACTGTCCACAGAAGGTTTCATCTTATCTACTTGATTATTAAAGTCCTCTTCTGCCAATGTCACCTTTTGGGGATTGTTTACATAGGAAACAAATATTGTTACATCTTCTGTCCAGAGGGAAAGGTCTACCCACATATCTTTTTCCAAATATCTTTGCCACTTGTTGGATAGTTATGTTCTTTCCAAGTTTCTGACCATCCAGCCAGACCACTGGTTATGGCCTATGAATCTGTATACAGTCACACATCTGGGCATTTCTCCTGCCAGGAAAAATATACTACCAAATGCATTACCTTAAGTTGAGCCCACTGTGATGATTCCCCTTTACCACTGTCCCTCAGGGGTGTCCCAGAAAGGGGATGTAATGCTGCAGCTGTAATGTTGCAGGTGATGACTATATAACATGAAGAACCAAATGTAAACAAGGCCCTAGCCTTCTCTCCCTCTGACAGTTGATCATAGGGCACACCCCACAAGGCCATAGGTGCATGCTGGGAAATAGAAGGCAGTATAATAGGTGCAGGAGCCATAGGTATCTGGGAAACTGTTATGGTTTGTGTCTGGATGTCACCCCAAAGGCTCATACAGTCATGGCAATAGGTTTCTAGAACTTGTGAATGATTCAGGGTCTGATGCTGAGATTATAGGTGGAAGTGCTACACCCATCCTAGAGTGGGTAGCCTACATACCATGTAAAGCAAAAAAAGAATCTTATTTCTGTATTCCTCCCTTTTGCTCTTGTTGCTTTTGCTGTTTGCTGCTACCATGAACTGTTGTCCTCTACCACAGGCTACCTTGCATTGGACCCAGCATTTTTGGACTGAATTCTCCACAAATTGAGCTAAATAAATCTTTCTTTCCTTAGTTATGGGTGTTGGGTATTTTGTCTCAGCAACAAGAATAAAGTAACCAAGACAGCAACTTGCTCATGTAATTTACTTGTACCCTCTGGACCTGCCTTGGTTAGATCATAAATGTACCATTTCCATTTAATGACATACTGTTGCTGTGCATGTCCAACCTTATGGCTTGGTGGATCAGATAGTATCCAGGCCATGATAGGCAACTCAGGTCACATGGTGACCTGGGATCCCATGGTCAAGCATTTAGTTTTCACTAAGGCCCAGTGGAAAACCAAGAGCTTTTTCAAAGGGAGAGTAGTTATCTGCAGATGATAGCAGAGCCTTGCTCCCAAATCCTAAAGGCCTCTGCTGTGATTCACCTATGGGTGACTTCCAGAGACTCCAAAAACCATCTCTAGCTGCCACTGACACTTGAAGCACCATCGGACTTACTGGATTATATGGCACCAGTGGGAGAGCAGCCTGGACAGCAGCCTGGACCTATTTTAGAACCTTTTCTTGTTCTGGGCCCTACTCAAAAGTAGCAGCTTTTCCAGTCACTTAGTAAATGGGCCAGAGCACAACACCTAAGTGAGGAATGTGTTGCCTCCAAAATCCAAAAGCCCTACTAGGTGTTGTGCAGGGTTTTTTTGGTTGTAGGGAAAACCAGATGCAGCCATTTATCCTTTACTTTAGAATAAATATTTCTACATGCTCCACACCATTGCACTCCTAGAAACTTCACTGAGGTAGAAGGACCTTGAGTTTTTGTTGGATTTATTTCCCATCTCAGACTCTCAAATGCTATACTAACAAACCCATATTGATTGCTACCGCATGCTCACTAGACCCAATCAGCATAATATCATCAATGTAATGAACCAGTGTAACATCATGTGGGAAAGAAAGGCAATCAAGATCCCTGTGAACTAAGCTTTGATACAGGGCTGGTGAGTTAATGTGACCCTGAAGTAAGACAGTGAAAGTATATTGCCAGCCTTGCCACCCAACAGCAAGTTGTTTCAGATGGTCCTCATGGATAGGTATGAAAAAGGCATTTTCCAAATGAATAGCTGTGTACCAAGTACCAGGAGATGTGTTAATCAGCTCAAGCAAGGAAATCATGTCTGGTACTGGAGCTTCAGTTGGAGTCACCACTTGATTCAGTTTACAATAATCTATTGCCATTCTCCAAGACCTGTCTTTTGCATAGGTCAAATGGCAGAATTAAGAAGAGGTGTGGTGGGGACCACGAACCCTGCATCCTTCAAGTCCTTGATGGTGGGTAGCACTAATGTCTGGAATCCCTCCAGGAATGTGATACTGCTTTTGGTTTACTGTTTCAGTGAAAAAGGCAATTGGCCTTCCCAACAATAATAGCCCTCATACCACAGGTTAGAGAACCAATGTGAGGATTCAGCTATATACTAAGTACATCTATACCAATTGCACATTCCAGAACAGAGAAAATGACTACAGCATGGATTTGAGGACCTATTGTAAGTTGGACCTTTGATAAAACACCATTGATCACCTGACCTCCATAGATCCCTAATCTTACTGGAGGGCCACAATGACGTTTTGGATCCCCTGGAATCAGTGTTAGTTTAGAACTAGTGTCCAGTATGCCTGATGATTGCCCTTGCCTTTGTGCACAGGCACTCAGGCAAATGTCCTCAGGTAACTTTGGGGAAGGAAGGGAGAAAGAATGACTGTATAAATTTTTGGCCTATCAACATCATTCCCTAAGGGGACCTGGCCTCTCCTTCATTCAAGGGATTTGGGGCCTGTAAACCGGCTCAAATCTGGGAACTGGTTGAGGGGCCATGAATCCCTGTTACCCTGATTTGAAGAACTTTTTTCTGTTCATTTACTCTTCAATTTTTTGTTGTTATATAAATTTTGTAAAGATTTTGTAGGTTTCCTATGTATTTCACTTTGCCATAGGTCTATACATGTCAGGTTGTTCTAGTCATTGTTCTGCTTCTGCTCTCCATTACAGTAAGTATGGGGATGCTGCCTTTGGTGACCAAGTGTGATCACTTGGCCTCTGCCACTCAGGGATCCAATCAAGCCCATTACCCTTAAATTCAGTCTGATCCAGGAGTGCATTTTTAACACCATTATCTCACACTCATAAAATCCATTCCCAAGCTTGCTCATTAGGCCGCTCCTTGTAAGAGTTAGAAAACTCAACAAATTCTTTGGGAGCATAGCGGAACTCCTCATCGGTCACACCATGTACCTCACCTTTAGAAACCTTCTGTGATTTGAGGCTGATTATGGGTCTAGAGGCAAAAATGGGTAGTAATGGTGGGTCCTGAGGAGCATTGGCATTATCCTGCACAGCCAACACAGAATTAGTTTCGCCAGGCATATTGGGAGATCCCAACACCACAGGGGGTGCAGGTGGTGATGCCTCTCCCACAGTGGGTGGGCAAATCTCTTCCTCTGGTAAAATAATCTCATCAGCATCAATATCATGGATGAAGACAGTTTATGTAATCAACAGACAGAGTAAACAGAAGATGTATGATCCTCCTTTACTCCTAAAAGAGCACATTGTTTCAATGAACTTTTATAAGTAGGAATGCTTTCTAAAATAATGATATTCTGAATAGTAAAAACATTAACCAGTAATACAACCATTAGTGTCAAGTACTATGTACATAATTTTGTGTGCTGTACTTTAATATGACAGGCAGCACAGGAGGTGTAGCTATAGTAGTGTTACCACAAATACGTACACGATACTTTGTACATGACATTATGACCATTAAAATGTTACTATGCAACTGGAATGTTCGGTTCTATGACGGTCTTATGGGATCAGTGTTACATACGAGGCCATTTTGACTAAAACATCACTAGGCAGCATACAACCCTACACAATAAAAAACAATCTAAACTGGCCTGGTGGGGGAGCATCCCAAAAGACCTGCAGCGCCGAGTGCAGTAGTGCATGCCTATAACCCAGCACTTGAAGGCTTGAGACAGGAGTATCCTGAATTCAAGCCCAGCCTGGGCTACATAGCAAGACACTATCTCAAAAAACAAACAAATAGAAAGCCTGTGTCAGTAACCGGCATTTAACCTGAGATTTGAAGCATGATTCAGTGTTAGGTGAGGAGGTGGATGGGTGGTGAGTTATATGCAGGAGAAATAGCACAGGCAAATAGCATGAGCTGTAAAAGACTTTGGCTGACAAGAGGCACAAAAATAAGGCCCTAACTGGGGAGCAACTCAGGGAGTGGGGTGAGGAGAGGTGGCGAGGAAATCATCACAGGTCAAATCCTCATGCAGGCCACTATCATATTTAAGGAAAAATATTTCATAAGGGTAAAATATCAGGTCCAAAGAAGCAAAAAGTAGGTGATCAAGATTACATTGGAATACAGAAATATCAAACTATCAATCCCATGAGCTCAAGTAGCTCTTCCTACTATATACAGTGCCTCTTTTTGTACTGAGACAACTGGGGACACACACACCCATGTGCACGCATGCATGCATGCACATTCCTTCTCCTGAATTTGGGCCACCAGTTCAGGATTGAATCCCTGCAGTTTGCCTCATACACTGTTTTGATAAAGCTGACATGTCGTCGCTGACTCGTATTTCCCCAGGACTAGAGGTCAAACCGACAGCTGCGTATTTCAATACAGAGATGGGCAATGCAAGTCAGAACCTAGTTGGAGTCACTGACCACCTAAACACCAGAGCCACTGGCAATCAGATGAGAGAAGAATAAACAAAGTCATTATACCTCACGCTCAGCCTGAAAATCATCTGAGAGCTTTCATCATTTTTGTTGGGTTATTTTTTAATTGTTCTCATTTACAGGAGCAAATTAGATGTAGCATTGTTCTCCAGATGCTGTTCGGATCGGTGCCAGGAAGGAATAAAATGAGCGAAAACTAAAAAACCTTGTCTAAACAAAAACACAAACTCAGTGGAGTAAAATTGACTTGTAAGCCTTGTCAAGGTAGTTTCTAAGGCAAATCTACTCAAGGTTTCATGGGGGTTTGCAATCAAGGTCAAGAAAAATTGCTCAATTAATAGAAGCACATGACCTCAATAAAAGATTTTCTTGCCTTGAAACTCTCCAGGAATATAACCTCACCACTGCACAACCTCCATCTGAGACCTTTGCATTGCATTTCTTATAGAAATATTATTGAAAGTTTGCTGGATTAAACTTTCTTTACTAGATGCTAAATAAAATGGTGGTTGGGGAAGTAATTTTGGAATTGTAGGCAAACCACACATCACTCTCCACCTATTTATCTGTGTAATTTATTTCTGTTTTCACCAATTTTGGTTGTTCTGATTAATTTACTGCTTAATGACATCACCACAGGAAGGTGAACAGAGAAAGGAAGAATTGATTCAATTTAACATTTTTTTAATGGATGCTTACTTACACCAACTCATACAGAGCAGGTGCTGGGGACGTAGTGTACAGTGGTGGTAAAGAGACAGATGTTTTCCTAAGGCCCAGAAGCACTTGCTGGGTTGATATATTTGCTCAGACTCAGGATACTGTTCCCCAGGACTCATGCAAGGCCTCTGAGGTAGCTCAGGGGAGCACACAGGAAAGACTTCTTGCAAAGGTTCCAAGTTCAAGTATTTCATATCGTAGTCCAGGGACTATTGAAGTAATCCCCAAATTCCAATATTTAAAAATCCAACTTAGACACTTATTGACTTGGAAGGATAAGTTAAAATTATAGTCCTTTGTGTATAGATTTTAAACTATATTCTATAAATTATTTTTGCACAATTTTGAGTATATTTTGTAAATTACTTGTAAGCTAGAGGGTCCTTCTGCATTTTCAGCAATGAGATCCCTCAGAATTTGGTTCATGGGCCTGCTCCACCACCATAACTTGGTGAGACTGTTAGACAAGCTGTTGTAAGATTTCCCCCAATCCCACGGAGGAGGGCTTACTGCAAAGGCCCAAGAACGTGCACTGAATTCCCCAGACCATTGTGATGTGCCCACAAATTTGGGAACCATTTGTCTTGAATTGCAACATCACACAGTGGCTGAATATGAGACAGATCATGAACAGTGTACTAGCTCATCATCATGAAACTTCAGGAATTTAAAAAAGACAAGCTGTTTGCCACAGGACAAATGCAATAACAAAAGGTGATGCAAAGCCAACATTAAACTTGCCAGGGAAGAAAGTAGCTTTATCTTACCAAAATTCTTAGTAAATTTCAACATTTGTTTAAGGTCCTGGAAAAAAAATATTGGTTCCTGAATACAATGAATTGAGGAAACAGAAATGTAATCAGTCCACCAAAAAATTCAAGAAAGTTTGTTGGGCTTATGAATAATTCAGCTCCCTGTGCATTTCATTTTCATTCCATTCTTTCCCACTGCCATGGACTGGCTGGCTGTCTCTAGAAAATTAGGTACCAAATGCTAGAAAAATCTACTGGATTCTTTAGATCAGTGTATCTAATAGAAATTTAGGTAATGGAAGACATACAGTTGACCCTTATTTTTAATGGATTCTGAATGTGCTTAATCACTAAACTTTATTTGTACCACAAATTCATTACTCAACAAGGCTGTCATGGTCACCTGAGGAAATGTGCACAGCAAAGAAAAATTAGAAGTCCTCAGACACACGTATTCCCAGCTGAAGTTGTAAAGGCCTTGTTCTGCTTTCTTATTTCATCCCATAGACTGTAAACAAATGTCATTTTGAAGCCTATTTAGTGCCATATTTTTCCTTTCTTTGCACTTTTTTTTAGTAATTTTCCTGTTTAGTCCCTAACTGTGGTAGTAAAGTGCTCTTTAGCACTTTAATGTTGTAATGTACCAGATGGAGAAAATAAATGAATAAGACAAGATTTATTCAGGTATGAGTTACTGTACTGTTTGCTGTGAGCTTAATATTAGCTAATCAGCAACACTAATTAATCAACCATTAGATTAAATTGAACAGAACCACACATAAAACAAGGTTATGCACTGATCAGTTCATGAAAATGTTATGATGAGAGACCCAGGAATCCAGCCTTGGGTTTGCTCTTGAAGCTGTGGTCATTATTCACTAATTAATTCAGTGTTCCCAGTGTTTACACCTTTATTATCTCCATTTCTGTGGGTCGGAAATCTGGACATGGTCTAGCTGAGGCTGCATCTTCAAACACTCCCAGACTACCATGCAGGTGTCAACAAGAGCTGTAGAACTCACGTGGGAGAGGACACACTTTCAAGCTCAGGTGGATTTGGGCAGAATTCAGTTCCTTGCAGGCTTAGCACCTGGTTTTGTTGTTGGTTGGAGCCTATCTTCCTGGGGTTCCTCTCCGTGTAGACCTGCTGCACCTGCCATTTACTGCGTCCTAGCAAGCAGGGGAAAGGCCAGCCTCACTCAAAGACTAATGCCATCACGCAAGCAGCAGGCCATGATAGACTTTGCTGCCCTCTATTGCTAGACACAAGTGCACAGGTCTGCTCTGGTCACAGGGAGGAGACTACATGGGACTTGAATGCTGGGCATCAGGAATAGGGGGCTGTCTTCCACACTGTTGCTTCCAGACTGTCCCATGTCTCTCACTGCATAAAACTTTTCACCTCACAGAGCCCCAACCTCTGAATGTGTAATATAAGTATAGCACATATTTCATAGGATTGCCCAGGAGTTAAATGACCTGAATAGGAGATTAAATGGTAATGTCTATTCTATAAGGAGATATTAACTCACTTTCTGCTAGTTTACTATTATTTGAAATAACAGTAATCTTTACTCCAATGTAGCGGTTTGCAGATGAAATATTCTGATCTTGCCTGAAGGTCCTAAGCCATGTGTTCACGTTAACACAAACAAATGGGGATTAATCATCAATTGTGTATTATTCTGGTCATATAGTTCCATGTAAGCTTTCAGATTTCTTCATTCAAGTGGACCCCCAAAGATTATGATTTCACAGAAAACAAGGCAAAAATCACATCACACATTTAATCACTTTAGTTTAATGGAAGACTTTAAGATTATCCCAAAACTGATGCTGTAAATTTACTCAGCTCTTACTTTTACTCTTTTCCACTACATAATAATTTTAGTGACATACAATTCATACATCATAAATTGAATGACTTCAAGGTGCAATCCAGTGGTTTTTACTATATTTACTCAGTTGTGCAATTATCACCACTTTCCAATTCAAGAATATTTTTAACATTCCCAAAATATATCCCATAGCAGTAACAGTCAATTTCCATTCCCCCTTTCCTCACACTCTGGCAAATACTAATAAATAATAGGCCCTTCTTAGGATCTCTATGTAATTGCATATTTCTGAATTTTATTAATAAAGAGAATCACAATAAACACTTATTTTCTGTGTGACTTATTTCACTTAAAACTAAGTTCTCAATGTGTATGTGTCACCTTTCTGTTACTATCACAAAAACATCTGAGAAAATCAGTTTAATACAGAAAAGATGTAGCTGTTTTTGTTTTAGGAGTTTCAGCACCTGCAAAGCTGGCTGGCTGCTTTGGACTCTTGAGGCAGCACCAGCACAGGGGGAATCAGCATGGAAAAGCAACCATCTCATGGCTGTAAACAAAGGAGAGGGAAGACCGGAAATGGACAGGGTACCACCGCTCCTTCCAAGGGCTGCCCCTAATGACATAAAACCTCCCATCAGGCCCCATTTAAAAGTTTCACCATCTTACACTAGTGTCCAGCTGAAAACCAAGCTTTTATCATATGGGCTTTTAGGGCACATTCCAGGCCCAAATTGTAGCGTAAGGGACGTCCATACTGTAGTATGTATAGTACTTCAATACATGTTATGACTGAATCGCTCTATCACATAAGCATATCACATTTTGTTTACTCTCTCCTTGATAGATATTTGGGTTGTGCCTAGTTTTTCAATTATAAATAATACTGCTGAGCTTTGAATTGTGGCTCAGTGGTAGAGTGCTTGCCTAAAACATACACAAGCCTGGATACAATTCTTACCACCACAGAAAATTTTTAAAATGCTGCTATAAACATTTGCAGAAAGTGTCTGTGTAGATATATATTTTTAATATTCTTGAATACATACCTAGGACTGGAACTTCTGAATTATATGGTAACTCTGTAGTGCACTTTTTGAAGAACTGCCAAACTATTCTCCAAAGTGCCTGCCTCGTTTTACCTTCCCACCAACAATGTACAACTGTTCCAGTTTGTTCACATCATCATCAACACTTGCTGTTATCTATCTTTTGAAATAGAGTCAACATAGAGGTTTTGATTTACATTTACCCAATGACACATAATGTTGAACACTTTTTTAAATGTGCTTACTGAATATTTATGCACACAATCTTTGGACAAATGTCTGTTCATATCCTAGTGGTGAAACCTAATTATGTCAACCTGAATTGGCTTGGGAGCTGCCAAGGTAATTAGCAACACACACTTCATAGCATGTCAGAGCAAGTTGTGGAATTGACTTTGGGATCTACACCTGGTTCCTTGCCTCTTGTTCCCTGGCACTGCCCCTCTTCTCTGCTTCCAGACTGGCATGAACTAAACATCTTTGCTCTGCCACATACTTCTGCTATGGTGATCCTGCCTTAGAACCAGCAAGATGGGCTAAAACTTATGGGTGTTGGGTTTTTGGTTCTAGTGATGGGAAATTTGAATGATACAATAGGCCATGAAGTTTGTTTTTCTCATGGTATTTAGTCATTTTTTCAGTAAATATTTAGTCTTTAAAATACAGATTTAGTCTTTAAAATTGCTGCAAACATTTGGTTAACAGAAAGTTCTAAAAATTTGATTCTAACAATTTTTGCTTTTCCAAAATGGCTTATAGAAGTTTTTAGTCTGTAACTGTCTAGTAACCAGCTCCCCTATTTGCCTTTTGTCAATCAAAATTCTGCTTTACTTAAATTTAATGTAAATTTACACTTCTCCAAAAACCTATACAAAAATATTCTTTGCTTCCCAAGGGTCTGCATCAAGGCATATTTGGTTTCTTATTTGCACAAGAAATAAACAAAGCTTTTGTGTTTCAGGTGAGGTGAATTGTTGTTTCCGTTCACAGAGTATTGCAAAACTGTCACCAGCAATACAACTATTAATTCACCATGAATGTTGAGTTCCTGCAAATTACATGGGCTTGCTGATGGAGTACTGAGGTAGGTCCAATGCTCTAAACCTCATCAGAAGTGGGAGCCTGGAATCATATTAATATAATATTATTAATTAAAAAACTCCACTTGTGCATGACATGTCCACAGAGGGGGAAATTCCTGGAAGAGTCTAACAATTAGAACTAGTGCCTGTGTCAAAAACAGGGTTAAACCAGTTAAATCAAGTTAGGAAGGACTACAGATTAGAAATTTTAGTGCAAATTTTATGAGCAGCTCTTTGAAGTAACCTTCAATGCATTGTTCCCAAACTATCTAAATACCATAAAACATTGCCATTTTTTGAAGGACAAAAGGCCAAATAGTGTCAATTTCATGTTTCAAATTAACACCAATAGGTTGGAAATAATTCTAATCTAATAAAAATAAAGAGGGATGGTGGGGTGAGATTTTGATCAAATATTTTTGACAGATCCTTGAATATTAAGCTTCCACTTTTGCTTGTTAAAGTCCCTGAGAAACTTGAGTACATAAAACAGGTAACCCACAAACTGTGACTGTGTAATTTATTTTTCCCACAAAACCAATTTAGGGACACACTGGGAGAACACTGCCCTATGGAATCTGAATACGTCACTAGGGCAGGTGTAAGTCATTCAGGGATGATAGAGTGTTTATGTACTGAAAATGGAGCCTAGGGTCTGTAGTCGTTTCAGCACAACATCTGTGGGTATATTTCCCAAGATAATCAGAGAAACTATGCTTGAATTATAAATGAGTTATCTTCATGGGCAAGATATCTTGAGAACCGTAAAATCTACTCTCATAGATTTAAGATGACAATCTGAGAACAGTAAATCGTCACATTTTTCATTTGAAATATCCCTCAATTGTCATCCACAGATATTCTCAAATGAATAGAGCATGATGGGTAACAATGACAGTCTTCTTTCCTCAAATTTGCTATGTTTATTTCCTGAGTTACTGCTTTTGGGTGGATGTTTTGCATAGGATTGGTTCAGTAAAATCTTAGTCAAATAGTATTCAACATAATAGAAACCCTGGGAAATTTGTGCATAAAGTGCTGGGATATAGGGTGTGATGGTTTATATCTAGATACTCCCCCAAAGCCTCTTGTGCTCACTTTTGGAAAGTGGGTAGATTCTGAGGCTTGTATCTGTCTTGTTATTAGGAGGCTGGCTCTGGTCAGAAGAGGTGGGTCTCTGGGGTGTTGGCGGGAAGGGTTTATCACCCTCTCCAACCCTTCCCTTCCGTCACCGAGCAGCAGTCCTCCACCAGACCCTTTTGCCACAGCTTTCTGTTTCAGAGCAGTCCAATGATGGGCTAGAAACATGAGCCAAAGTAAACCCCTCTTCCTTTAAGTTGTGAGTGGCAGGTATTGTGTGTCATATTTGAGGAAAATGACTATACAAAGGAAAGAAAATAGCATATGGTATCATTAAAATAGTAGCCACCAATTTGCAGAATGTGTATTAAGATTAGTTCAATACATCCTAGGAGATAGAAGACATTGTTTTAAAGAGAGTTCTGTCACTTAAGAACTGGACATATTAACAAACTACTGCTTGAATTTGAGTTCCTTCCTTTGTGAGATACAGCATTCCAGAACAACCCAGCCACAGTATATGAGAACCAGCCCCAAGATGCTGTGATACTACAGAAAGAGAAAGAGCAAGATTGTACAGAGTACACAAGAACAGGATAAGGTACTAGGTAACCAGGTAAACCCAAGTGAACATTCCAGATTTGGATTAGGAAATAAGGTCCTAAAAAGTGCTCAGGTCAAAGTAACTTCAGCCAACCTAGAACAGACCTAGATTATCTCAGTCTAACATCAAAACATCAGACACATTCCTGGCTCCATCAACAGGTGGTAAAATTTTCCACACAACTTTATTAGTTGCTTGTACACTGTGCTGGAAACTATGTAGGGAAAACCAAGCAGGGTTACTCAGTGGCAGTTATAGCAGTTCCGACTCACGATGGCTGTGGTCAGGTCAAACTGAATCCAGGCAAGGAGGGGACCCTAAGCACTTCCATATGCTCCTGAAATCCACTGAAACTTTTCCTGCCATCGTGAGTTCTTATCTATCTTCTATCAATTTTTTTGCTATAATTACTTAGGTTTTTTATTTTAAAAAAGCAAAACAGAAAAAACAGTAGAAACAATATCTCTGTTAGTTCATCCAAAAGAATAGTCTGTGCTTTCATTGTTCGATGTTTCAATCGTTGTTTTCAAGCCTGAATCCTGTAACCTGAACAACTACCTCCAAGATAACAATATGCAGTGTATTAATTAGTGTTAATTTCCTCTATTTTTGGAAACTCTGTATTGTTTCCTCTATCAATTTTACTAATATATTTATCTCTCCCCGTGGGACTCCAGAATTAAAATGTTACCCTAACTCATCCGCTCCGCACTGAGCAGCACAGTGGTTAATGACGCAGTCCTGGAATCAGACAGCTTGAGACAGTCTTGGTTCTGTCCCACACTGTCTGTGTGCCCTTGAGCATGTCACTTAATGTCTGTCTACCTCTGTTTTAGCATACATAATGTGGGAATTATAACCAGAACTGTGACAGGGGTCCTTTGATTCATGTGTATACTGTACTTGAGGAGTCAGCAATGCACACTCATCTGTCTATAAATGTTCCCTCTTTCACAATCTCAGTGGAACTATTTGTGAGTTCAGTAATTACAACAGGCTGACATACCCTGTTTATCATGAAAACACTTCTATCATGTCATAACTTTTTAAATTCTTCCCTCTCTTCCTCCAAATAGCACAGATAGCATTTTAGTAATCCTGGCAGTCTCAAAGGGACATCTTAGAATTTCAGCACATCATATTCTCCAATTTATTTTTAATTTTTAAATTTTCCTTCCTACCTCCTGAGAATTAGATGTTTTTCACACTTTCTATATACATCTTTGATGAAAGCTACAAATTTATGCTCATAAGCCCGAGTCATATTTCTGTGAGAGTTGGCTGAGAAAAGTGATTATTCTGAATTAATGGGGTTTGTGTTCCCACCAATTATGTGTCCAGCATACTAGTTGGAAATTTCTGCAGCGTGCAAAACCAAGAGCATTTATGAGAGAAAGTGAGTTCTTTTAAGATAATCCTCCCTTTCTACTCACTTCTCCTAGTCTAGTCTTTTCCATATTTCCTATAACATTTTTATTCTATTTGGTCAGTGAAATATCACAGTGGGGTGGAGATAAAACCCAAAATTCATTCTGTACAATTTTATATAGTAGCCACCAGCCAGAAGTGGCTATTGATTACTTGAAGAATGGCTTTTCCAAAGGAGATGTGTTAAGCCAGGCATGGTGGTGCAGGCCTGCAGTCCCAGCACTTGGGAGGTGAGGCAGGAGGATCACTTTGAGTTCAAGACCAGCCTGGGTTACAATGTGAGCTCAAGGCCAGCCTGAAATGCATAGCAAGACCTTGTCTCAAAAAAGATATTAAAAAAATGGGATGTGTTACAAATTTAAAGATATGATACCATAAACAAAAGAAACGATACCATAAACAAAAGAGTAAAATTCTCATTAATAATTTTATATTGATTATGTATTCAAATATTTTGGCTATGTTGGGTGAAATAAAATACATTATTAAAATTAATATCAACCATGCATTACTTTTTCATTTATGGTTACAGAAAATTTAAAGTAACTAGAGTGTTCAAATTGTGGCATGTTTCATATTTTCCTTGATAGCCCTATCTAATACATAAACTAGATCCAGACTATATCTTAGACAAATCTTGCCTTATAGGTGTTCTTTCACTAAAGAAATAAATTCAGTGAAGAATCATTATTATTAATTTAGATTTAATTGAAAAAATCCAAAATTTTTAGAGGTAAAAACACTTTTTTAAAAAAGCACACAGAACACAGAATTTGAAATTTGTCTGAATGCAAAATCAGATGGTCTGTGACATGGGACTATATTCTGGTGGAGAACTGAATGCTCTGATTTGAATATGGTTAGCCTCCCCCCACCCCAAAATTCATGTTAGAGTTTAATCCTCGCTGTGTGGGTTAGGAGGACAGAAATTTAACCTGCCTTGGTGTTTAGTGGAAAGGTCGTTAAGAGATGATAAAGACAATACAAAGTCATCAGGGTGCAGTCTTCGTAACTGAGTATTGATGCACACACACATACACACACACTCACACACATACACACACTCACACACACACATTTTCTGTCTCCCATCTCAAGCTACACTGGGACTCTGCCAGCAAGAAGGCCATCTCCAGATTTGGCCCCTTGACTTTGAATCAAAATAAACCTCTTTTCTTTATTACTTACCCAGCCTATGGTACTGTGTGACAGAAGGTAAACTGTGACCACGACCCAATAGTCAATACTAATACTTCTGTCAGATTGTATTCTAATGAAGCTGATAGTGAAATGGAGGCTGTGCCTACATATCTTTATTGGAGTCCAAAAGCTAAGGAATAAAAGGGAGAAATTAGGATCAAGCAGAAGAAATGGCCAAACAATAGTACAGACCTGAAAAGGTCCTTCCAACCTGGCAGAGAACTCTAATGCAAAAAGTGACCTTTCATTTGTCTCAGTTCAGTCACTGAGCATCTGCAGTTCCAGGGAGGACATGGGCAAAGGTACAAGGGCCTCCCACAGCTGAGATAGCCTGAAGGAACTGACAGCTAAAGATCATCCCCTGAATGTTCTCCTTATATCTATACACCCCATAAATCCCTGAAAGAACAGTTGGGTCGTGCATGCCTTAGCAAGCGTCTTAGTATGTTTTGGTTGCTATAACACAATACTTGAGGCTGGATACTTTATAAAAGAAAAAGGTTGATTTTTGACTCACAGTTCTAGAAATCTAAGAGTGTGGCACTGGCATCTGTTCAGTTTCCGATGAGAGCACATAATACATCCATTCATGGTGAAAGAGAAGAAAAGAAAAGAAGAAACATGGATAGGAACCTGTGTGAGAGAAACCAAAGAAAGACGCCAAGTTTGCTTTGTAACAACCACTCTTGCAGTAACTGATCCAGTCTGAAGAGAGGAAGAAGTTTCTCCCAAGAGGGAAAAATGTCCTTTTTATAGACTTCATTACCTCTCAACACAGTTAAATCGGGAACCAAGACTCATCATGAGTTTTGGTAAAGACAGACTAAAATTTTGTTTGTCTTAATCTCTTTCTATTCTTCTGAATATCTCAGATGAACTATCTCTTTTTTTCCACAAAGAAATATCTGTCTTTAGGCTCAGAGCCTTACTAAGCAAGAGAATTTATCCATACTTTAATGATATCATTTGTTTAATTGCACTTAATTTTCCAGTTGTATTCTACTTATAAAAGTGTGTATTGATTTTCCACATATGATTATATAAAATTTCCTTTATAAAAACACATTTGTAAAAAGGTGCAATTAATTGAAACACTAAAAGTAAGCCTATATAATTTAATGCAAAGGAAAAACCTCAGGGGTGTGGGATTAAAAAAAATAAAACCTACAAGAGCAGAGCTCACCCTTTATAAGAGAAATCAAGAGTATAGGATTTTAAGAGATGAGCCATGGTGGAGGACTGGGGAGAACTGGAGGCCCCAAAGCAAACCCGTCTGTGACACAATTTCTTCTGCAACTGGAGCACATCAAAGTTCATCTTGCCATGAACAAAGCTGCACATTGCTGTTGGTTCTTTTCTCTTCTTTTCTCTTAAATGTTATGTTTATTCCAAAGCCTGCTGTTTCACATTGCGCTGCTGCTACAGGGTGCTTATTTAGCGACACCCCGACAACCTCTCAAGCAGTTGGGACAAAAATGTAATAGGGCATAGGTCTCAATATAAAGATATTGCTAAGGCATTTCAACCCAGTGAGGGAAAGATAGGGTCTCCAGGTTCATTAAAAAACTACAAAGGAAACTGCTCAAGCTCGTTCCATCTAGGAAATAGGTTACACTTGAGGAAAACTAAGGCAAACCATATGAGAGAAGAAATATTTTAACCCATTTTCTCCAGTGCTTGAATGTTTTCCTGAAATAATGCATTATTATCACATTGTTAAAATCTATTTTAAAGGAAACCATAGACTATACCAGAAACAGAAAAGATTGTTAGCCAAGGACCTGCCGATAGAGGGCATCATTGTCAGGTAGCTTCTGGGCACGTTTAGGAGGCCAAAGCAGGAGAATCTCCTGAGCCCAGGAATTCCACGCCACAGACCTTTTTAGTTTTGGTTTTTAAAGGAACTGTCCAGCAGCAGAGAATCAGAAGATTTGCTTCAGAGAGGGAAAAACCTGGAAGACAGCAGGACTTCTGTTGCGTTTGTTCCTCCCAAAACAGTCAACATAAAAGACCACAGTGGAGATGGCAGGACAGAGCAGCTCCCGAAGAGACTTTAATCCCGGCAAGTCACACTGGCCTGCGGTTGGCTGATGCCTCCCTAGACAACAGCGAGGAAGGCTAATATTACCAAATATAAGGCTCTCTCTCACTTCCAGCCCTTTTCTGCCCCGTTTTTTGGTGCTATTATCAGCACCATTGGTTATTTGACAGATTGGTTGACTAATCTTTTCTCTCCCTCATCTTCCGTCAGACATAAGCTTGCGTGAGTACAAACAGTGACCACTTTTTTTTTTTTTGCTGCTTTAGTTTCAGAGTTTAGAACAATTTCTAGAATCTCAATAGCTGCTTGCCAAGTGAATTAATACACTGAGAGAGAGATGAGATGACACTGTAGCAGCTCCCCATCCAGCTATGAATTTAGTATAAAGAGAACTCAACAGACATATCTAATTCAGTGCCGATAGGACACCCACAAAACTGAGACAAGTATTCCCTCCAGTTGTATCTCAATATTAATTATAACATTTATTGTAGGTACCATTAAGAATTTTCTTTTTCCATAAAATACCACCATAATGAATATGATAATGAGATTGTAGATGAAGAGCGAACAAAATTCTCAGGTAATGAATGTGCAGGTTTTTCCATCCTGACCTTTCAACATGCATCTACGTTCTTCTGAAATAATTACTAGCATCACTGCAGTGGAATTTCATTGCTTTTCAATAGTATAAAGTAGATATGCATCTAAAATTCATTAGAAGTTATAAATTTCCCAAGCCAGATATGTAATGGAATATATTTAGTATAAAAAATCAAGTTAGGTTCTTCTTTACTATGGCATTTGCTACTATAGTTGCAAGATAAGAGCATTTCTTTTCAGACTACCCTCACAGTTGTTGTTATGGCTTAGGTCTAGATGTCCCCCCAAAGCCTCATGTGGCCATAGATGGGGCTTTTTCAGAAGTGGCTGGATCTAGGGTGTGTGACACTGGATTGATTTATGGTGTAATGCTAGAATCGAGGGAAATAGGATTAAAGTTGCTAATGCTATTCACCCTTAGTAGTGTGAATAAAACATAAGGCATAGAAAGAGCTGTGGTCATCCCTTGTTGCTTTTGCTACCTTCTGCTGTCATGAATGTTTCTCCTCTGCAGTGCCACCCTGCTTTGGATCCAAACGATTGTGGACTAAAACCTCTACAAACGGTGAACGAGGTAAACATTATCTCCTTAACCTTTGGGCATTTTATCTCAGCAACAAGAAAAGTAACTAAGATAATTTTCTTCAGTCCTTTCTGCTCACTCTTGGCTTATTTACATTTCTTTCTGAGCATCCAGTAAGTGTAGACATTGATTATATATTCATCTTTAAGTCCCTTCTCATCTGCATATGATTTCCCAACTCTATAATTTTGATATCTTCCTTAACCTGTGACCCTTTACTTATAAATCACTCTACAACTTCAATCAGAAATTCCCCTACTGTTCTCACATTCAACATTTCCAAACTCCTTACTTACTTCCTCGTCACTATTCTTCATCATGCTTTCCATCCTGGAACACAAGATTAACTTGTTTTTCCCTTTCTATCACTTAGCATCTCTCAACGGTTGTCTCACGAAACTTCCAGTTGTTAAAGACTTGAATATTTCTACATTACCACCTATCAGTATACTTCCAGAATGTGCCTTTATATAAAAGATGGGAATGCACAGATCACTCCTCCCAAATCTGTGATACCCACTGGCATAAGAACAGAAGAAAATTGTTTCTTAGTATAGTACTTCCTATAGTTCGAATATCTTCTAGAAAAACTCATGTCAAAGCTTAATCATCTCATTAAACGTGAAGAAGGTGGAAACTATAGTATTTGAAGGTTGGACTTTTGGGAAGATAATGAAGGTAAAATGAAGTCATGTAGGTGGAGACTTCTTACGAAACGGATCTAAAATCTTCCCTCAGAGTCTAACGTATTCAGAGGCAGGGCTTCTGCAAAATGCGTGAATCGTGGTGGCTACTTCCTTTCCTGGCTGCCACCAGAGAACCTGGCCTCCGGCCCTGCCACTGTGCTGTTTCTGCCTTAGAATCAGCCAACCATGGATGGAGCCCACTGAAAACTGAACCAACTTCTCCTTTAATTTGTGGGTATCAGCTATTTTGTTTCAGTGAAGGGAAAGTGACCCTGATCCAACAAGACCATGGTTGTAAAAGAAAAGAAGGAGAGGCCTGAGCTAGGACTCAGTTTCTTTCAGCACGTTATGCCTTTAGTTGTGTAACACAGCAAGAGGACACTTACCAGAAGCTCACTGGGTGCAGCCTCTGATCCTGGGACTTCCCAGAATCCAAATATGTCAGTGATAAAAAAAAATTTTCTTTATAAATCGGGTAGCACTCTGTTATAAATAACTAAAACAGACTATACAGTACTATTCCCTTGCTTAAGTAAATTTCAGCGCCCATTATGTCAAAAACTCACACACTATTCATTTTTGTTGTAGTCAGTGATTGTGAGGAGAACAATTAGAATCAGGACATGGAGTTTATAATATTATTTTTATGATGGTCACCCAGAGTGAACACAAGAAAATGCAGGAAATCTATCCACAATACTGAAGACATAGAATATTCAGCGAAGGGCCTGAATCCCACATCAGTGTCCCATATGAGCCCAGATAAAGACCCAGAGCTCATGACAATGCCTCCCACGAGTCCAACTGGAGGCCTAGAGCCCACAAGAAGGACTCACACCAGTCTGTTTCATGGATCCATGCTGGGAAGGCCCAAAGGTCAATGGTAGAAGCCAGAAAGTCTATGCCAGCAGGGTGAAGGAGCTCTGCTGATAGGCTGAGTGTTCTGCACTGGAGCCAAGAAGTCATACTCACAAAAAACACCAGGGCTGTCCTAAAAAGCACCACAGCCATCCTCAGTGACACAGAGGCCCTGAGCTCCTCCGACGATAAGAACAGTCAAGTACATGCCAGGAAGCCAGTGTGATGAGTTCATCTGGAGACCAAGCGGCACATGTCTTCCCCTCTGGAGCCAGGAAGCAATGCTGAATGTGTGGACCAGAGCTTCTCCAAGAGAACCAATAGCTCCAACAGCAACATGGAGGAGAACCCACAATGCCTCAACACCTTAATGCACAAATGCATAGCTTCTCCTTCTCTATGGCTCTATTTATGCTGGCAACTTTCCTCAGGTGGAACATCTACGCTCAGCATCCTGCTGATGTAATCCAGCTGGCATTAAATTGACCACCGGTTCTTCATCCATAACAATTTTCAAGCAAATAATTCCACTTCTCCAAAGAGTTGTTTTTTCTCCCTAAAACAACTATCTTGTTCACTTGCTTTCATCCTTCAAGATCATTATCTAAAATCTCTTCACATGTGACATTTTCTGCTACCTTCTTTCTACCTTTTGTCTCAAAAATTTACTCCTATTTAGATTCTGATAACTCCATGAACTTCTACCACAGAAGTGATTTACATAATTACTATGCTGATATCTATGTTTTAGCATTCCTATTGTAGCAAAAATCTGCATATAATAGGTGCTCTAAGGATTATCTGGAGATTAAATAAATGAAGGAAAAATATATAAATAAGAATGAGTATGTAACTCAATATCCCAAAGAAAATGGCACTAACCACTCAGGAAGCTGTTTACATTATAACTAGATATCATTCCTCAATCAGAAAACACTGTTCCCTGGCTTCCCTTTCCTTTCAAACTCTATGTCCTATCCCTCCACCCAAAGATAACAATTACCCAGCTCAAAGTTCTATCCAGTGTCAGTACTACACATGTCAGAGAAGATGGATGTAACTCTCATATGGCGATTGGGCATACCCTGTATGTAGGAGTAGTTCTTTTCAGAACATGCTTGAGAAATCTGTGTTTACCAAACTCTATCCTTACCACTTTACAAAGCTTGCACAAGTGTTAGTGTTTAATGCCCCCCCCCCCCGCCCCCGGGCTAGGTGATGACTGCAGCATAGCAATCTCTGTTACCTCCTGACATCCCTGAATTAGCCAACAACAAATAACTGGCATCTATTCTATGTCTGACATTTGAATCTGTATTCATTGTAATGATTATCATTTATCAACCATCACCTATTGATTGCTTCCATCTGGATCCTGAGTGAAGGTAAGGTGGATGTATCTGCAGTTCACATAGATCTGGTACACAGCAAAGCAGACTGAGCTAGGGGAATGAGGTGGCCAGAAACAAAATGAACAGCACCAATCCAAATTATATTAACTTTTAATGAGCCAAGATTAAAAGAGCTCCAGGGACATAGAGTTCTTGGAGAAGAATAAAAACCCAGGCTGATGAAATATCATTTTGGCTAGCCTTTACAAAGTTTGAGGTTCCATTTCCTCCAAATTTTGCACATCTTCTACACAGCCAAAATACCTATTAAAAAACATATTTCACAATGATTGTATGCATCTCCACTTCTCTTTAATGCAGGCCACAGGGAGATGGAGCTTGAATCAGATGGGGGAAAGATGCCTCAGGAAACTTTCTGAATAATTAAACTCAGAACTAAAACCAGCTCATTACCACCCAAATGCGGTGCAGACTTGGGAAAGATGAACTAACTGTAGGGTTTTAAAAACATAGCAGATTATCAATTTTGAATTGGATTCTGGATATTTTGAATTCAGACTTGCAATCTATTATTTTTAAAACAAGGCAATAGGTATATACTGTTGGGGGTAATAGTATAAATTCATGTCACAACAGGGTTCAAAGCCCAGCCTAGTCTTTTACTAAATCATTAGGTAGACTGGAGTAGGAGGGAAAGAAAGAGGATAATATGGAAAATTACTTAAACTCCCTACACTGTCTGCTAATCTATATTTGTCTAATGAGAATAATGATAATCTTCCCTGGGAAAATGTTGATGGAATGCCTGGATTTCTTACAGTGTGTGCATTGTGCTTAACAAGTTGCCTGGCACCCACAAATAATATAACATAAGGTTATTTTTATTGTTACAAGATGAATTCAAGGAATATTTATTAAGTGCTTACAGTACACTAAGATCCAGACTGGGGCAACAGTGATGGAGGGGAGCGGTCAGACTTCTGAAAATAGGGTTTTCCTTGAATTAAAAAATAATAGAGGTAGATCTGGGAAGGCATTTCTGAAGCACTGGCATCTGAGCTGAAAATTAAAAAGAGCAATTAAATATATGACAGAAGTAGGAGAAACAAAAGCCCAGGAGGAGAAAGATGTTAAAAGTTCGTAGAGTGAGAAACGTTAGCAGTGTGGGGGGCCGGGGAAAGTAGTGAGATTGCAAGGCTTTGAGCACGTGAGTTGCAGGGGTGTGTGGGCACAACATCATGCAGACAACCTTCAGTCCAGAGAGTGTAGAGTTTATATGATGGTGAATGGAAGACTACCGAAGAATTTCAGAAGGTGGTGTGACAATGTGCATAATTTAATACTGTCCCCCAAACCCTTGCTGTTCTCACCCGGTCTAAGGCAACACCAGAAATTCAGGTTCATGTCTCAGTTGTCAACATCTACTGGCCTCTGGGCCCAGTGCAATTTTATTTCCCTGATCTGTGTAAATCCATCACCCCCATGAAGTCATGGTTCACAGTTCCCAGGCTCAGTTATTCACAGATTTTTCCTTAGTATCTAATAATTGTTCACAGAAACCCCTGTAATTTTGCAGAAACCACAAATGTTCTCTGCATTTGTTTTATTGGCAGGTTTGCAAATAGCCAATCCCAGGGCATTATTCAGTTCTCTTGCTGTTGATTGGCAGCTTCCCTACAACCCGCCTCTGGCTGGTGCACCAACATTCCCACATCATAACAGGTTGCTGTACTGGGCACAGCTATCTCCAGTGGCTTTAGTTTTGTTCTTCTCAAAGCCCTGAGATGCCACCAAAAAGCCCTGTACCTTCTCAGATTTTATTAATACAATATTCTATGAAGTTAAATTACATAGCTACAGGAGACATAGCATATTTAGGGTTTAAACTATAAAAACAGGCATTTTTCTGACCATATCTGATTTGCTTTTTTCCTCACAATTTGTGGGTGCTCTGGTAATATATCGCCTGCAAATTTCAGGGGTCCACTCTACATAATCACGTGGTTCTTGGAACCTTCTGCAGCAGTTCTGAAATTCCCCTTTCAGGAGTGTTCTTGTGAATTGTAAATGTTAAGTGAAATCAATTATACACATAAGCTTAAATATTGCATGATTCCTTCTATATGAAAGCACTAAATTATAATGAGGAGCAAAATAAAAAATAGCAAGAAGCAGAAAGATAGATCTTTCTCAAATAGGAAGGGGATCAAGAGATGATGGGGTCATAGAGGAGAAAAGGGAGTAAAACTGGAATTAAGATATTTTATGCACATGTATGGTACTAACTTCACCCAAGGAATTCAAACACTGTGTACTGCAAAGATGGACTAGTAAAAAGAAATTTTAAAAACATGGTGAATGCCACCGCACTCAGGTTTGACAACATTCATTGGATCTGGCCCTTCAGCTGGCTGTGTCTGAAAGATTCCAAAAGCTGAAATAAAGAATTTAATCCAAGCTTACACAGCAGATTTGGTGACTCCCATTTTGGACAAAGAATATTCGGGACCTACCAGAAAGAGGCACAAGAGGGGTTTATTAGACAGAAATTAGGACCAATTTAAGAGTGAAGTGTAGACACTCAGAGAAACGAGACTCAATACAGTACGGACCTGGGAATGTTTATGCTTTCCTTGAGAGGGTGAAGCCCCAGGGAAACCAGTGCCCATCCCTTGCTCCCTTTCCACAGGCACTGGTAGGTTGGTTGGTTTGTTTCTTTGTTTTGAGAGGTGATTTAAACATTCTCTGGATTTGCTCAGCCTTTTCCTTTATCTTAGGGTTAGGCTCCTGTTTCTTATTTTTTTAATGGAGCCGATTTATGGTCTTTTAATAATGGACTTTGTAGGAAAGGAGTGTCAGTCAAACCAAAGGAATGTGGATGTCAGTTGTCCTTATCACTGGATCAGGCCTCTGCTCCTCACCTCCCTAACTGAGCCAGTTTATGAGCCCTTAGTGATGGGTCTCCAAGGGTGACTTTGACTGAGTCCTTAAAGTGCCAGTCATCTTAAATCATAGTTGTTAGTTATGATTTCCTTGCCTCCTTTCAACCTATATTTTATTTCTTCTATCCTACTCCATCACTACTCAACTTCTAACTCTCTAACAAAGCTGAAATGACTGTGAAAGGTAAATCTTTTTTAATTAGTTCAGGACATTGAGGGAGCCTCAACGGCACAACTAAAGACACTCATGAAAGACAACTTCTAAAACTGCCTCCAACAGTGGCAAGAATGTTGGTATAATAGAAGTGAAGTGGAGTGTTTTAATGGTGATTAGTAACAATACATTTTTACTGTAATATGTTTTTAAAAACTTAAATATTAATGATTTTTGATCATACCAAATCTAGTGGAAAGTCAGTTAATACAGCGTGTTGAGTTTTTCTTAGAATGGTAGTTTAATCATCATAGAGCTTTGAATTCACTGATAGCCTAGGAGAGCAAATTTAACTTTCCAAACAGTCGTATTTCATAGTTTACATAAACAAATGCATCTCCTATATGTAATTATTTTTTTTAAAGTTTTGTGAATAGCAACCTTGGGGTAAAATGTTATACTCTTGGAGATGGCAAAAAAAAAAATCATTGTAGTTAGCTAATAAATATTGAAGAGAAAAACAGAGCATGCATAGATTTAAAATCAGTAAAACTTTTAGCCTTCCTAGTACTTCTTTTTCATCTTCTCTTGCCAAAAGGGCAACTTCAATAACACTCAAGTATCTTATTAATAAGATTATTCTCTTCTCCCATCTCCTATAATTATATTTCTTTAATAAGAATTAACCAAATAATTTAAACTTTATGGTTCTCAATTTCCTTAAATTACCTGATTTCATCCACACTGAGTAGTGATAGCATGTAGGAAAAATATAACTGACAACCTGCTAGATGTCGGATTGCCAGGTGCATGTCCCCAGAAATCAAAGAACAAAGGACAAAGGTTAAGAGTAGGGAAGGTTTATTGGGGAACAGGAATAACTCCTGAGACACAGGAGGGGTCCCAAGTGGGTTGCCAGTGAGGCCCTTTGTCAGAGGTAATTTATATAGGAAAATCACAATGTGGGTACAACATGAATCAAACTACAGTCAGCCTGTAAGAGTACAAGTGCAAAGTCTTTAACTTTGGCTTATCTGTGACTTCTAAAACAGGAACATTTTAGAAAGGGATGAGTCCATGTGTTCTGGTTATGCACCTTAGTGTTTGGGTGTATCTGGGCTTAATGAACTGCATGTTACTAATTACAGTAACCTCAAATTCTGTTTACTCCTTAGGGAAGTATGCAAGTCTGGTCATTTTGATTTTATCTTGAGGCCTTGCCTTCTGCACCTCCAGCCACATTCTCAGGTTTTATTCTCTGCTGACTTCCTTAGGCCAAGTCCCTTTATGACTGTATATTAATTTCTATCTAACTTAGCTGCTTATAATAATAGCATAATTCCAGCCATAAATATCTGAGTCTAAAGAAGAAGGCAATACTTAACTTCATGTTGAAACTTATTGTTGATGAAATATCTGAGATTAGCTGGAAAATAGGCATGATAATTTCTAAGACAGTTAAATAAATTCCTCATTTGGCCATGCTTAACACATCTAACTGGAATATTTTGTTGGTAAGAATTTGTGGATAGTCTTCTAACTTTGGAAAGAATTGAAGAAGACAAATTAAGATATCCACCCAGAGGTCCTAAAGTCATTTTACAGGCTTATCAAATGGTTCTTTTCTCATAGAAACTTCATGTTATTATTATAGCCAGCTAAGTTCGATAGAAATAGTCGAGGCACTCAGGAAGAGTTAGGCCCTCGAGGGAGTCAATGCAGCAGATTAGAACACATCAAAACTGGATGGAGGTACAGGGATATAGCTCAGTGCCAAAACACCTGCCTGGCAAGTGCAGGGTCCTGAGTTTGATTCCTGATAACAAAAGGAAACAGAAAAAGAAAAAACTGGCTGGATGTGCATCTGAAGATGGCCAATGGTCACAATGGCCAAATTTACATGCTTCCCTAAGGGATAAATGGAAGCTTGCGATCATTGGCACAACCCTTTTGAGATTTCCACATTAATAAACCATTATCTCAATAGGGGTGGGATATCCTCTCCTACCCTCTATACCAAGACAATGACTACTAAAACTAAAGACAAGACTAAGGATGTCATCCACATAGACTTGCTAGTGACTTGCTTCACATTGAATCAATATTACCTAAGAGGCTATACTTTTAAGCTTATTGGTTGGTCATAGTTTTGACTCATGTCATACCTACCTCGTGATTTTGCTCTATAAAACTTCCTTTGCGAACTGGCCTTGTTGGTACCCATTCGGGATCTCTCCTGCCTTGCAGGAGCCATTCCTACTCTCCATTCCTATTCCCTACTCCTTTTACCCAGTAAGTTTTCCTACTCAACCTCCTTCCTTAGAACTCACTCTTCAACTTCAGGGAACATGAACTCAACATACTGAGCATCTAGCAGGTTGGGAGTTACACTTACTTTCCCTGTGTTATTTGGAGGTCCTATATCATTACCAAACATAAAAAGGGGCCCAGTAATTCCACTGGTCACCATAGAGACATTATCTACTTAGTAACTAGTGGTACTTCCACTAACGCAGAATGCTTTTGTGTATGACCCTTTTTCCTCCTGTGCCACACTGGCCTCACTAATAGCAATGTCAGTGATAACACTTGGGAACCCTTGCTTCTTTATTCTGTGGCCCTTCTGCTGTATGTTTTCTGCAAATCATCAATCAGCCCTGAATCCATTCTAGTTGCTTTCTCTGTAACAGCTCCAAAGCTTCCCACGAAGACTGTTGACGTTAATTGTTATGCCCCCTTTGCTTCACCATGTTTTGTGCTCTGAATGGGGCTGTTAGTGATCTTTTCAAGTTTTCTCCTTGATCTTGCTTCACATTCTTTCTCACTGCCCATGGGAGTTACTCAGAAGTTTACCAGCAGATTCAAGTCTCCAGACCCTACCCACCTCCTTCCACTCAAAAGACAACTTTGCTTAGAGGCAGACCGGGAAGCCACCCCTCTAATTCTAATTAGCCTTGTGCATTCTCATTGTATTCCCTTCTAACTCGGGGAAAGAGAATCTTTCCATCTTTGGGGAGCAAATGCTGTAATTGCAGTTTTTGATCTTTTCACTAGCTGCTGCAGGTCTCTGTTCTTTTTAAAATTTCCTTGTTAACAAGCCCCATTCCCTTCATGCACATTGGATTATCCCAACCTAAGTTATTTAACTTCTAATTTCCTCTACTCCCAGTCTAAGGTCACTAACTTTGTTGCTTTGCTCCCCCATCCCAATTCCGTGAAGGGTAATATACACTTTCAATGCTTACATTTTCTTCCTCCACTCCCTTCAGCTACTGTATAGTATAATATAAAATTCTACTCAAACTGCCCATTGGTTAACCACTAATTTCTTCCATTCCCAGTATCTTTTTTAGTATAACCTTCTTGGTCATTCTGTGGTATTTGATGTCACACAGGCATCTTTTTTTCTTTTGTCTTCACAAAGCCCTGCTACCTTTCTCTTCCTTGTCTCTTTCTGGACTGCCCTCCAAATGCATCTTTCCTAGAGTTGGTAACTGTTTATCAGGTTCATTCCTGAAATGTAGGATTACCTGGGCTTTCACCCTTGACTTTCCACAGTCTACATTCATTCTGAGAGTCCTGAATGGTGCCAACTACTTCTCAACACCAGTGCTTCCTCATTTACATCTCTTTACAAATACCCCCTTAACACATTGCCAGGCTTTGAAACTCCTATGCCATTCAGTTCATTGTGCCCCTTGAGCAAACTCTAATAAATGGTTCTTACAAGAGTTTTCTAAGCTTGTTCAGGTCACTTTACAACTCTATCTCTTCTCATCCAATAGTTACTGGACCATTTTGGTCCACCAACCATTACCTTAAATGTGTCACACACTTTTACAACTCCATATGCTTGCCATTTTGCCTTCCTCTAACCCCATTCTTTCTTACCACTTTTCCCATTTTTCTCAACTCCAGTAGTATTCCCAAGAAAAACAGTTGTTGTCAATTGATATTTATTGAAAACTAACTCTATTTTAGAGGTTATGCTGTGTGCTTCACAAACGTTATATCACTTAATTCTCAAAACATCTGAGAGATAGGTATGCTTAATATGATCCTTTCTGTATAATGAAAAACTGAAGTTCAAAGAAATTAAGTGACTTTGTGTTTATGTGTGTGGTATAGGGGACTGAACCCAGGGTTCCATGGGTACTTAATCACTGAACTACATCACCAGACATTTCTATTTTTGTTTGACACAGTCTTACGCAATTGACCAGACTTGTCCTGATCTTGTGTTCATCCTGTTTCAGAGTAGCGGGGATTATTGGTGTATGTCACTGTGCCCAGTTTAAGTAACGTCTTTAAACTCATATGGCTAGAATATCAACCTGGTCTAATGGCCTGAGTACAGAAATGTCTATCCTAATCATAATTTTCAGAGAGCTCCAGAAGGAAGGAAACTAGATGTCTTTTACTTACTTCCTCTCCCCAACCCACCAACATACCTGCCAAATGGTGGTTTAACACACATCAGACTTGAAACAAATGCATTATGCATACTGGATAACGATGGAGTGAAACTTCAAAGCAAAAGGTCTAATTAACCTGGTGGTGGGTGACTGCCAGCATTATGAAATGACCCATTTTCCATTGAGTATCACAAGATAGCAAACATTTACAGTTCTTTCTCTGTCTCCAAATCCCTAAACCTCTTGAAGTAGACTCTTTATGCAGAACTATCCAAATTACAGTGATTACTTAAAAGGACTTTCTGTTTATAGAAACCTATGTTTTTCAATTTTCTGTAGGATGAACACTTAGACTTGAGGCTCTGTGATACTAAGATGCTAAGAACCTTTGAAAACACTGCAGAAGTGGAAACAGCTCTCACAGACTACAGTTTCCTATTCTCCCTGAAGATCCTGCAATGTCTTAAATTTTCTTTGGGACAGACGACATGGGTACTGTAAGGAAAACGGTGAAAGTAGAGAGGACACCGTCAAAATTAGAGCATAAAATAGAGATGTCCCCTTATTCTCATTCCCATTTGTCTTTCTCAAACACAAAATATGTCTTCTCTACATCTCTCAAACACATTACAGTAGGATACTATATCTTTAGTTATTTTAACATGCTAAGTACTACCATTCAAAATTCACTCATGCCTGAATTTTTAAATTTTTTTAAAATTTTATTTAAAGAGAAAAAAAGCAAAACAGAAAAAAGGGTAGAAATAATACAGAATTTCAAAAAAAATAAACAATAAGAAATCACTAGTTGATAGATTACTTATGGTCATCCGAGAAATAGTTGTTCAAGTTACAAAATTAAAGCATACAAACTGGACTTTCAAACAGTGAGACTGCAAATAATTCTGTTCAATGATCCAACAAAAACTTAGTAATATCTGTCTTACACACTTACATATCAAAAACTTAGTAATATCTATCTTACACACATAAATATCTATCTTACACACTTAAACATGCATGCAGTTATATCCTTTAGAACACTTTCTTTTCCTCTCTTTTTTACAATAACAATTGCACATTTTGGGTTTTATTACTCCTACAGTTCTTGTTTTTTTTTAAGAGAATAAAACCAAATGTGATGAAATAAAATAAAGTCAGTCAAAACAAAAGGATGGACATATTACATGACATAAAAACAAAATACAAGGTGATCAACAATGGTTACCATAATGCCCCTTGCTATCTTCAAAAGAATTTCCCATATCATCAGGTATAATAAAATTGAACAAAACAGTACAGAACAACACCAATAAAATGAAACATTGGAGACATTACAGGACTTCAAAAGAAGATAATAGTCAAACCAGAATGGGTACCATAGTGAATCTTATTGTCTTCAAAGTATTTGCCTATACCCTCAGACTTGATACTATCAAACAAAATAGAATAGAGTAAAATCAGTCAAAACAAGACAGTGAAAGCAATACAGTGCTTCAAATCAAGTTAGTAGGAAATCAAAAATGGTTACCATAATATATCCTGCTATCTTTGGAATAGCTGTCCATGCTATCAAATCTAATACAAGAAGACTAACTGGAGCAGAATAAAACCAAACTAAAAAGAAGGATGAAAACAATATGGGTTTCAAATCATACCAGATTAACAATGGCCTCTGCCTTCTGTTTTTAGATGATTCCTCCCCTTTAACTTTCACAGGGTGCATTGTACATTTTGCATTCCTCTAACTCCTTTAGTTTTTAGATTAGGGAGGCAACCCGCTATTCACCTAAGTGATTCCGAACCTTTTTACCCATGAGCATGATCTCAGGGGTCCATATATCTACAAGAACAAATCCATTTACCCTCAAGAGCCTCAGGGTTTTTTTCTTTATAGCTGAGTAGTTTTCCATTGTATAAAAGCGTTATGGCTTTCTAGCCAATCTGTAGCTGATGAGCAAGCTACCCCCACTTTTATCTGGTTCCCTGTCACACAGAGCATTGTTTTCTCATCTTTGACTTTCAGTCTATAAAACCTCTTTTGGGTTAATTGTATTTCTTATGTAGAGCATATTGATAGACCCTATCTCCTGATCCACTCTGCCTGTGTTTATTTTTATCAGTGAATCCAGGCCATCCATATTAGTAGTTATAGCCAACCTTCTCTGCCTCATCACTTCCATGTTATTTTCTACTGTTAGTTGTCTACTTTTTCCCTTCATTCCACTGTCTTCCCCGTTCAGTGAGCCCCCTCTGCCACTGTTCCTGAAACCATGGTCTTTTTTCTCTCTCTCTCCAGAATGTCCTTCAGTATTTTTTGTAGATTTGATTTGGTGGTCATGAACTCCTACAGTTCCTCTTTGTCACTGAAGCAACTTGTTTCTCCGTTAATTTTGAGAAATAGTTTTTCAAGGTACATCAATCTGGGTTGGAGGTTATTTTCTTTCAGGGTTTGGAACACTTCACTCCAAGCTCTTCTTGCTTTGATGGTTTGTGTCAAGAAGTCTGCCATGATTCTGATGGATTTTCCTTTATAGGTGATCTGTTTCTTTTCTCTGACAGCTTTTAATATTCTGTTCTTGTGTTGAATTTCTGGGATCTTGATTACTACATGTCTGGATATAGATCTATTTTGGTTATAGCTTGATGGAGTTCTGTATGCTTCATATATCTGAATTTCATTTCCTTTTCCTTTGCTTGGAAATTTCTCTTTAATTATTTCTGTAAATAGCCTTTGTATTTCATTTGTGTTTCCCCCTGCTTCTTCACTCACATTTTATTCCTTTTTTAAAATTTTATTTAAAGAGGAAAAAAAACAAACAAAACAGAATAAAGTGTAGCAACAATATAGAATTCCAAGGAAAAAAGGAAAAGAACAACAAAAAAATCTAAGAAATTATTACTTGACAAATTACATACTGACATCTTGGAAATAGTTGTTCAAATTACAAAGATAAAACATGTAAAGTAGACATTCAAACAGTGAGACTGTTAACAGTTCTGTTCCATGATCTGACAAAAACAGCAATATGGTCATCCATCTTACACACTCAAATATGCATGCAATTATATCAAAAGGGTAAAATTAAGCACAACAAATCACAACAAAGCAGGTCACAAGAAAGCAATGTAAGAGACATAAATTTCAAAGCTAGACAATCGGAGATATTCACTCTCTATCATATTGACTCTTGTTTTCTTCCAAATAGTTGTCCATGCTGGGGATTTAGCTCAGTGGCTTAAGTGCCTGCCTGGCAAGTTCAAGGTCATGAGTTCGATCCCCAGTACAAAAAAAAAATAGTTGTCCATATTGTCATATACAGGGAACTCACATGAAACAACATAGTATGGAACTCGTCTGAACAGGACGAGGAAGGCGTTTCAGGTCTTTAAGACCTGAAAATAAGGAAGCCAAGAATGGCTGTCACAGTGTCTCTCATTCTCTTCAAAACAGTTGTCTATTCCTTCACGTGTGTTGAACTTAAACAAAACAAAACAAGCTAAAATCACTTTGAACAAAAAATGATAGTATTGCTGGATTTCACATCATGACATTATGGAATCAGCACTGGGTACTGTAGTGTCTTTTTCTTCAAAGTAGTTTATTTCAACATGCGTTATATAATTGGTTCTCATAAACTGTTTATAAGCTCTACACATGCATGAGTCTCTACATGTATATCTATCCTTTCTGTATTTGAGGGAAAAACAAAACAAAGCAAGACAAAACAAAATAATTTCTAGAAAAGCATGAAGCAAAAAGGCATATAAAACCATAATACAAGGTGATCTACAATGGTTACCATGGTGTCTCAGCAGTGTATAACAACATTAATAAAAATGAAGCATTGGAGATATTATAAGACTTCAAAAGCAGGCAATAAGCAAACCAGAGTGGGTATCTTAGTGAATCTTGTCATCTTCAGTGTAGTTGCCTATACTCTTAGACTTGATGCTATCAATCTTAACATATTTGAATAAAATCAGTCAATATAAAATAACAATCTAACAAACCAGATTCAAATAAGATCAGTCATAATAAGACAGTATAAGTTATACAGGGCTTCAGATTAAGTTGATAGGAAATTAAGGATGATTACCATAATATGTCCTTTTATTTTGGGGATAGCTGACCATGTCAAGTCTAGTGTAAGTAGACAAACTGGAACAGCATGTAGTCCATCCAAGCAGAGTGATGAGAATAATGTAGATTTTAAATCTTGTTACCCAATTAACAATATCTTCTGCCTTCCTTTTTTAGACAATTCCTCCCCTTTCACTCCCATAAGATGCACTGCTTACTTTGGGTCCCACTGCCTCCCTATATAGAGCATCTCAATGGACCCTATCTCTTGATCTACTCTGCCTGTGTTTCTCTCTGTTAGTATTTTGAGGCCATCAATACTAGAGATTAGAGCCAATCTTCTTTGCCTCATTTCCGCTATTCTATTTTTTCTGCCATTGCTTGTCTATTTTTGTCTTCCACTGCACTGTCTTCCCCATTCACTGAGGCCTCTCTGCCACTGTTCCTGAAATGCTCGTATTCTTTTTTCTCTCTCTAAAATGTCCTTCAGTATTTTTTGTAGGGTTGGACTGGTGGTTACAAATTCTCCCAGTTCCTCTTTGTCATGGAAGCATCTTGTTTCTCCATTACTTCTAGAGAGATCTTTGCAGGATACATCTATCTGGGCTGGAGGTTGTTCTCCTTCAGGGCTTGAATTACTTCACTCCAAGCTCTTCTTTACTTGATGGTCTATGTCAAGAAGTCTGCCATAATTTTTATGGGTTTTCCTTTATAGGTGATCTGTTTCTTTTCTCTGATGGCTTTTAATATTCTGTTCTTATATTTAATTTCTGGGATCTTGATTATTATGTGTCTGGGTGTAGCTCTGTTTGGGTTGTAGATGGCTGGAGTTCTGTATGCTTCATACATCTGCATATCATTTCCTTTTTCTATGTTTGGGAAGTTTTCCTTAATAATTTCTGTGAATAGCCTTTGTAATTCCTATGTTTTGACTCCTGCTTCTTCATTCACATGTTTTAGTCTTAATTTATAGATCCTCTACTCATCCTCTAGCCTTTCAATTGTTACTGCCTGCTCCCTTGTTATTTTTAAGAGATCTTCCCTTTCATGATCACACATTGCAAGCCTATATTCAATTTTTGATAGTCTATCTTTGGTTTCTTTCAAGCAGTTTTGCAACTTTCTACAGAGTCTTAGTTTCCTGGTAATCTCTTTGAATCTGCTTCATGAATTACAGGGGTTTTTTTATATTCTTCATTGAATGTTTCCCATCTTTTGTGTTCCTCCATTATTCTGCCTGTGTCTTCTTGAGAGGTGCCCAGCCTTTCTTTTATTAATCTACTTATCTCTTCTTTAACTTGAATTAATATTTCAGTTTTGATTTCGTTTATGAGGTCGCGAAGATATCTCTTTATGTCTGCTGATGCTGTGTTTGATGTTGCATGTTTGATGCCCTCAATCTCTTTTGTATTTACCTCTCCTTGATCAATGGTCTCAGGGTTGGGGGCTGGGGTTTTTTTCTTATTTCTCCCTCTCATGTTTTTGGTTCCTTCCATACAAGTGTAGAGTGTAATTCCCAGCCCCTTTTCTTGTTGGTTAAGGTTCTTCTGGAGTATGCAGGCTATGGGCTTCTCCCCCCTGCCATCTGCTATCAGAGATTGAAGTGCAAGCAAGGGCAGTGTGCGGTGGCTCCTCCCCTCTGGTCCAGTCAACCTTTGTGGGCCTTCACTGCATCCGTGTGCACCATCCTCAGGGAATTAATTTGTGGTGACCCACTGGATTCCAGCCAGGGGCGCTGCCCATTCCAAGCTGATCCCACCAATCTGCTTGTCGAGGGGAGCAACCAACTGAAGCCACCTCCTTACAGTTAGGACTGCCCTGCCCAAATCCAACATGTCATCCAGTTGGTTTCCCTCTTCCTGTGGGAGGGTCTTATTTACATCACTCACCGTGTTTTGATGCCGGTCCCTGAGAACTGCTGGGATCCCCGACCTCTGACCTCAGCGTGTCTGCAGTGCGAATTCACAGTGCCTCTGGTTGGGTTGTGTACAGGGCCAGTTCCGTTGCCATGCTTAGGGCTGCTCAAGCCAGTTGCATCAGCATGATTCAGTCAGTCAGGTTGGTCTCAGGCAGGAATTAAGGCAGCTCTGTGAGAACCCTGTGCTCGATGATCTTAGCTTCTCTAATAGTAGCCCCAGGACTTCATATTCAAGCAGCTCCTTTCCATTCAGTTTCTTCCTGGGTTGAGAGAATCCATCTCCCTCTGTTTGGGCCTTTCCAGGGTGTTCTATTCTGGTATTTGAGCTGTCTCTCTCAGAGAGGATCCCTATCCTGCTACCTACCAGTCCGCCATCTTTCCCCGAACCATGCACTTTTTTATTCTTAAATTATAGATACTCTTGTCATCTTCTATCCTTTGTATTGTTACTTCCTGGATGCTTGTTATTTTTAAGAGATTTTTCCTTTTGCAATCACAAGCTGCAAACCTGTCTTCAAGGTTTGATAGTCTATCTTTAGTTTCTTTCAAGCTGTTTGCCAGCCTTCAATGGAGTTTTTAATTTCCTGGTAATCTCTTTGAATCTGCTTCACGTGTTCTAAATATTTTTATATTCTTCGTTGAAGATTTCCCTCCTTTTTCTATGCTCCTCTTTTCTTTAATTTGTGTCTTCTTTAGAGGTGCTTAGTAATTCTTTTATTATGTTTCTCATATCTTCTTTCACCTGTAATAGTATTTCTGTTCTAAGTTCTTTTATAGCTTCCTGGAGTTGTTTTTATTTCAGTTGCTGTTGCTTCAAAAACTGCAGGTGTGCAACTCCTGATCTCTTCTGTGTTTACATCTCCTGGACCAGTACTGCTTGGGTTAGAGGCCAGAGACTGCTTTTTGCTTCTTCCTCTTGTCATGTTCCTGGTTTCTTCTGGAAAAATGGGTAGCGGGGTCCCTGGAAGTTCCTGCATTGGTTATAATTTTTCTGAAGTGTATTGGCTAGGTATTTCTGCTGTTTTCTGCTTTCCCCAGCCTGATGGTGGCTACTGGAGTGTAAGCAGGGGTAGAGCATGCTGGCTCCTCCCTTCTGAGCTGGTTAATCAAAGGGAGTCTTCACCACATTATTGTGTACCAGGCAGGTTGGGCTGGTTAGAGATAGCTTTAGGGAAACCTCGGCAGTACCTATTGGACCATGCAGAGAGGCAGGACTCAGTGTAAGCAATTTCCACCAATCTGCTCCAAGCTAAGAGTGACTGAACAAAGCTGGCTGCAGTTCTGTCTCTAGGCTTATCCTGCCCAACTCCAAAATGGCACCCAGCCAATTGCCCACTCCTGTGGGAGGACTGAGTCCCCCACACTCACTGCCAGCCAGTGCAGTTCTCTTGCCTGCTGCTCCCCTCCACCACCGTGTCTCCACGCCAAGGCCTTCAGGTTTGCTAGCCACCAGCTTCACTGTCACTATGCATCTCCAGGTTCCAACAGTACTTCTGACATGGTGGTTCCAGTTCCAGTGAAAGCACCACCAACTACCAAGAAAAGTTTTTCTTTTCTTTTCTTTTTAATATTCTCTCACTGGGCTTCCATTCTCACTTTAGTTTCTTCTTGAGTTGAGGGGACCCACTTCTTTCCTTCTTGTCTTCTCCAGAATGCTATATTCCAGCATCTGGACTGTTTCTCTCAGAGAGGCTATTTACTCTGCTGCTTACTGTTCTGCCATCTTCCTGTCTCCCCAATGAATTTTTTTAAAATTATGTTTATTGGTACAATTTAGATATACATAAT
Organism: Dolichotis patagonum; assembly: GCA_004027295.1. Taxonomy (NCBI): domain Eukaryota; kingdom Metazoa; phylum Chordata; class Mammalia; order Rodentia; family Caviidae; genus Dolichotis; species Dolichotis patagonum. The sequence goes on from PVJX010005337.1 coordinate 68,376, forward strand.
GACCACATTCATCATAGGGAATTTGTGCCTTTACATGAAGTATCTTAGTTCCTCTTTTTTACCATTACCCTCTCCTTTCCTCAAATCTCATCCCCTCCTTATTTTCAAAGCTTTCTTTTTATTTTATTCTCTTTTTTTTCTGCTCTCATTTTTTCTTTTCTCTTCTATGCCCACCAATTCCTCTTTTTTTGAACAATTACTTTCTATTTCACAATATCTATTTTAATTTTGATTATTATGTACACTTATATCACACCAGAGAGACAATGCAACATTTGCAAATATGTGTTTGATTTATTTCACTTGCATATACTCTCAAAGTCTGTCCATGTAACCATAAATGTACTAAATTTACCCTGTTTTATGGCTGAATAGTACCACATTCCATTTAAAAAGAAAAAAAAAACACAACTTTTTTTATCCATTTATCAGTCAATGGGCATTCAGGTTGTTTCCAAAATTTAGCTATTACAAACTATGCCACTATAAACATATATTTGTGTATATCACTGTGGTATCATGCTTTTACTTCTTTTGGGAAGACCAAGAAAGGAACATCTGTATCAAATGGACACCCCTTGATTTTTGAAGTTGGTAAGCTATCATTACATTTTACTTGGGAAACAGATGAATATCTTCAACTGAGTGTAAAAACTGGACTATTTTGAAGGCACTAACAGATATTTATGAAGAAGGCAAGCAGAAGACTAAGGTTCTGTTTTTACCTGTTGGGCTGAGTCCTTCACTTGATCTCCCTGGCATTCAGACTTTGTCTTAGTTATTTTTTCATTGTAGCTGAGACAAAACCCCTGATGCCAAAAACCCAAAATGAAGAAAAGAAAGGTTTATTTAGTTCACAGTTTGTGGAGATTTCAGTCCATACTCAGCTGTTTCCAAGGCAGAGTAACATGGCACAGAGGCAACCACTCATGAGGCAGCTCATACCAAAGGCTACAAGAGCAAAAAGTGAAGAGCACACCTCATTCCCTCCCTTATATTATATGCCAGTTACCCACTCCTGGATGGTTGCAACACTCACACCACCAATCCCAGCACTAGACAATGAACCAATCACAAATTCTAGCCTCAGCCACATTTGAAAGGCCTACTCCATGACCACATGAAGCTTTGGGGGACATCCAAACACAAACCATAACAGTCCCTCAACTTCTGCTCTACACTCTATCACCTCAAATTACTGCAAGATGAAATAATGATCACTATAATAAGAACAATTACCGAGTTGATAGGGAGAATGTAGAATCTTCTGATCCTAGACAGGGAGAATGAAAATTGGAGAGAACAACTTTTCCTGAACTCCATCAAATCCCTAGTAAGTGGTGTCTGAGCTTTGAGAACTTATATTGTGTACCTAGTTCTAACTCTTTATTCAGCAACATTATTTTGAGAATAAAATTGGTGTGGTAAGAGGATTAACACTGTGGAATTCAGAAAACACTTCAAGCCAATGTTTTAGGCCCCAGAGAATTAGTTTACCAGCACAGTCCTGTTTTGTATTTGTAAATATGTAAACAAATAATCTTTCCACATGCCCCCAAATCTTGTGTTCTTTCTTGCACTCTTTTTATTGCCTGTTTGTTTGTAAAGAGGAAATTAACTGAACAAGTAGTTGCTGACCATTTTTTATATACAGGCATAAAGCAAAGAGTTGAAAATAAGGTGATAAAGAAAGAACTTGATGTGGCCCTGAAGCAAGGCCAGTAGATCACTGTAGCTGCTGGTCTCAAACAGGAGCCTAAAGAGAATTCTTTCTGTGGTCTGTTGGCCATTTCATAACTTTGGAAATGGAATGGTCAATTCATCAGAAAGAAATAGCAGGTGAGTATGGCGGACTTTGGGGGGCCTGCAGGGGAGAGACCCTGGTGCCTCAGGACCTGCACCATGTGGTTGACTCGGGGTGCCAGGAGAACAAGGAACTCCCCCACTCTGGGGGAAGCTGAGAGTGTGGCAGACTTTCAGCAGCCCAAAGGAGAGAGACCCTGGCACATCGGAACCTGCACCACGCGGTTGACTCAGGGTGCTGAGAGAACAAGGAACTGCTCCTCTCTCTGGAGGGTGGCTGAGAGTGTGGCAGACTTTTGGCAGCCCAAAGGAGAGAGACCCTGGCACATCGGGACCTGCACTGTGTGGTTGACTTGGGGTGCCAGGAGAACAAGGAACTCTTCCTGTCTCTGGGGGCAACTGTGATCCTGCCTGCCTGTGCACTGAGAATCAGACATCTCATGTCGTACCGTCCCCCATCCCATGTCCCCCCTCCCCTTCCCCCCTGCCTAGCAAGTGGGAGCCAATGAACTACACATCTTGTGAAAAGATTGGCTATGTTGTTTAGTATGAGCTCTCCATATGCAAGGATAAGGACAACCATTTGGAAGAAAACAAGAGACATTATGACAGTGAAGATCTCTGGTTTTCTAGCTTTGAAGTTTATGCTTTCTTATGTCCCATTCTGTTCTGTTTTGTTGTGTTTGATTTTAGTCCCTTTAAAATAAAATTTAAAAATTAAAAAAAATAAAATGAAAGAAAGAACTTGATTTCATTTAACTTAGTACAATGGGGAACATGAACATGATGTATACAACAGTTACAGATGTAAATAATAATCCCAACATGTGCTATAAGGTTATATGTAAGAGGCACATAATCCAGGCTAAGGAAGTGTATTAAGTTATCACAAAATGGCCTGTTTTATTTTGGAGTGCACTTTTTAGCCCAAAGGATCTGACTTTGAATCCTAGCTTCCAACAGTCTTATTGGATGGCCTTGAACAACCTATCAAAATTTTTATTTTCTTTCAATAAAATGGGAAAAATCCTAACACTACTCCATAGTTTTGATGGTGGGGTTTGATTGACAGTTATGAAATACCTAGCCCCAGGTCTGACTTACAACCACCATTAGGTAAATGATAACTTTATTGATGTGCAATAGTACCATCTTTACTTCCCATTGCACATCAAAATGTTCATTCAGTCCATGCCTGTCCATGTCCAGGACATCAGATTTTCCTCCATGTGTTATTTTTCTGAGAATGTGGGGACTTGCAGAGGCCATCTGGTGATGGTGGACACTGGCCAAACCATCACTAATTGCCTAAGCATGCTGGCTCTCCTTGATAATGGGTTTGGTGGGCCTAATTAGTACAGACCACATGACATTTCTGAGTTGCTGTTGAGAACTTGAGCCCAAGCCAGCAGCTCTTGGTTCCTTCAAGGTTGGAGAGGAGCCTTTGGAGAATCACACTTAACAGAGTTGGCAGGACTGGGTCTTATCTGCTCCCATGTCTTCCATGTGTGAACTTGCTGTGACTAAAAGGAATGCAAGGAGTGTGATTACAGGGACAGATGGAAAGCAGAATCATTCACTTAGCAGTTTTAGTGACCTCCAAGGATCCATCCTTAGGCAACTCTAAGCCCTTGGAATGGGATTTGATTTGCAAAGCTGAGGCCAGTGTAGGGTAGGGAGCATATGCTAGCCTCAGGATTTCCCTACCATATAACCTCTCAGCTGCCTCTTTGAACTGCCATGGGTAGTCATGTCTCGATCCCATAGCAAACACCATACTATAATTTTACCCAGAAGAGTGCCTGACACACAGTAGGACTCCAGAAATATTAGTGGAGCAGATGAGTACAGAGAAGCTGTGTGTTGTTCTTTTATCAGGTTCTGCTTCCAGATTGTTCCTCTTCCCATTTATCTTCCTCTTTGCTCACCTAATAGACAAAATAGAAGCCATCTGTTTACAGGGAATCTGTGGAAGGTAAGGCTCTATGTTTGCATCAGATTTAGCACAAGACCCTGTGGCATTTATGCTGGCAGCTCATTGATCTTGTTAGGAGGTGCACTGCTGGAGCTCCACTTTAGGTAATTCAGCAAACTTGAGTTATATCCCTCCTTTTTTGGTCACTAATGACACAATTTTAAGGAAGTCAGTTAACTCCTTAAGACTCAGTTTCCTACCCTGGAAAATGTGACTAACAAAAATAGTTGCCTCAAATCTACAGAGATAATGAAAATGTCAGGGTTTAGGAGGGAGAGAGAGACAAATCGGTCTGATATGGGATGTTTTAGGCAGTGGAACTACATGCATATTACTATACTGATGATCCATCTTATTGCACGTTTGTTAAAGCTCACAGAATACACAGAACAGTGTACAGAATCTATAGAAGTGAGGGAAGGAAAAGGAATTTTTTTCCTTGACAATGAAAGTAAAATCTCTTTTGTAGCATCTGTAGATTATGCAGCATGTGATTGCTTGGTGTGAAGATGCATTTTCTGTACCTTCCTCTTTGCCCTTCAAGCATGCCAGAGCACAGCTAAGAGCTGTATTACATCAAATGGCAAACTTGCCTAGGGACCAGATGTTGTGGTTTAGATTTAGAATCTCTTCAAAGGCCCATATGCTAAAGGCTTGGTCATCAACTGGGCATCACTGGGAGGTGGTAGAACTAAGAACACTTCATTGAGAAGTCTTCAGGTCACCAAGGACCTGAAGTCTCTTGTTCAGCTCCATTTTCTGTTTCATAGCCACGCCATGAGCTTTTTGCCTTGCTATGTGTTCCTATCGTGATATCACTGCAGGCCCGATGTGATGGGATTAACCAATCAGGAACTGAGTATGTCACTGGACAGATTATGAGGAGGTTCTCCAAGAAGAGGATTGGGACCTCAACCCATACTCCCACCCAGGGAATAAGTTTATCAGCTTTTTATTGCAGAGAAGCATGTAAAGATACCTCATTCAAAGGCATAGGCAGATATATTTAGAGAAAAATGTACACACTCAGAAAGAAGAGCAGATATGTAGGGGTGAAGTGCATTATGGTCCAGAGTTAGAGTATTTTCTGGGGTTTTGAGACGTGTATTCTCAAGAAGATTATATGGGATGGTTAGTTTCTGAGTTATCTGTCATTTCCCTGGTGTCTGTTTCCTTCGGGCCAGGTTTCTCATTAGTGAGACAAAGCAAACCTTGTTTTATCAACTAGGTTAAAATTCAAACTCTTTCCAGGTGTTTGAAGTTTGAAGCCATGGTACCTAATTAATAGTACTCTTTTTTTGAGAGAGAAGTCCCTGAAATTCATGGATAGTACTGTAGTGGATAAAAAAACATAGGCCAGATTTATAGGCTCACTGTACCTTTAAGAGTCTTAGGATTTGGAATGACTAGCTAGGAAGAGAAAAGGCAGGTTAGATGTAGAAAAAAAAAGAAGCATTGTAGATGACTGAGTCCTAAAGCTGCTGTTTTCTTAATAGTATAATTATAAAGTCACGATTACTTTGTCTTCTTCCACCTGTCTTTGTTTCTTCTTTCCTGCCTCAAAATTTTTAAAACCATGAATGAAAATAGGCTTTTTATCATTATCAGCCAATTTTCTTAGGTACTTGTTACAGTAATAGAAAGCTGAGAAATACACTGGCCTTGATTACTTATAGTTGTGTTTCTTTATCCATATTAACTTCTTCACAATTCTCATTACTCTTCTTGAGACTCCTGGATCAAACAAACTGCGCATGGGAGAAGGTGAGGCACCTCTTAATTATCTTTGATGTCACTTGCATCCTGCTTTGGCAGAGTTTCCCTCAGGCTCCTTTCTTTCTCATGGCAAGGAGAACCCTAGCAGGTAAAGGTAAATTTTCCTAATGCCTTCCCCATCATGATGCCAGAAACTGGACATTTTAAGCCCCATATTTTCAATAATGCAGGCAGTATAATAGTTAGCATAAAATAAATGCTTAATATAATGTTCTCTAAGTAGTAGGTACTTGATAGATGTCCTATCTCTAATGGAGATTATGACTACTGTTCTGGCCTTAATTTTTGAGTCTAACTCTTGTGTCTCCTATTTCATATTCTCTGACTGTAAAATTACAGAGAGATATCTTCCCAAGAAATATTCCCTTAGGTATTCAAGAAAGACTAATGAGGCATCCAGGGAAGGTATTATTATTCCCATTTTTCATACTCTGAACAAGGGTTTTAGTGGAAGCAGTTGCTTTTGAAAGAAAGAAGGCCTCACCACAAAAAGATAGAAAAAAGGTAGATAAGCAGAGGTAGATAAGTCAGGGCCTATTAATGAGCAGGTTAGTAATGTGGGTAAATAGAGTCTTAATGGTCATGAAGACTGCCAGGAATATCCAAATCACTCCTCAGTTTACCATGGAGTTTGTCCACCAGCTCCTCTAACATGGATTAAGTGCTCCTGAGAGTTTTACCTCCCAGGCCCCTCCAGTCTGCCCTGCCTGCAGACCACTATAAAAGGCCCTACAGTCAGAAATGCCAATGGGTGAGAACTTCAGATACTTACAATAAATAGGAAACAACTGGCATATCAATGATGAAAAGTGGAGCTGAATGAGGGAGACATCTCGATCGTCTGCCACTGGAGAAATCCAAGTACTCTAAGCATCTCTAGCAATGACTTCAGCTGGCAGAACTCAGCCCCAGGCTTGTGGTCCTGGTATCAGTTCAGTGTTCCATTCCTGCACCAGATTTCCCTGTCCTGACAAAATTCTTGGGCCAGATAGAATTTTTGAACATCCTTAGAAACAATCAGTTAGCAGTAGAAAACCATTAGGTATAAAAACAAGTAAGTGTTACTTCATAAAAAGCATCATGTACTCAGCCTTGAGCTTTGAAGCATACCTAATTGGCATTGGTAGCACGTGGAAGAGTATTTAGTCACTTGGTCCTCTACTAAATTTTCCTTATGGGATAGAGCATCTTTCTGAGAAATGCAAAGAATTTGGACCATGAAAATGCAAAGAATTTGGCCTTGTTTTCTGACATTCAAAGAAACTCTCTTTGAAGAGAGTTTCAGAAAACAAGATCTTGGTAGGATGTAACAGCAGTGTTAAAAAGACATAGTTGGAAATTAGTGAAGAAGAGTATCTTTGGAATGTAGCATGTATTGTTTTAACCTCTTGCCACTGGCCAGAAACAAAGCCACAAGGAAAGTCTTTTGTAATGAAGGAAAAATGGGAACTCCAAGAAAGACACAAATATTTAACTGACAACTTATATTCTGTCTATTTTTTAGAATATAAGAGGAAAACAAGATGTAGGGAACAAAATCAATTGAGTGACTAAAAGACAGCAACATGCTTATACCTTTGCCAAGCTCTCCTCCCATCCAGCAGAAGGAGTATAATCTAGAAGTAGACAGAAGCTATCTGTAAGGCTCACCTGCTCCCAGACATACATCCCCTGACCCACTAGACTCAGCTTGTCAGTTAGGCATCCCTTCACAGCCTCCATCAACGTTCCGCAAGTGCCTGTCATTTGTATAGCATCTTTGTGTGCGTGGCCATATCGTCTACTCTCTCTCTCTTTCTCTCTCTCTCTCTCTCAATCTCTCCCGCACACACACACACATACACACTTTAAAGTTAATTCACAAAGGAAATTTTAGGTTACCAGTTATTGGAAACTCAGAGTTCAATGCCATCTTTACAAGGTTACAACAATAAATAAAATAAATAAAATCAAAACAAAAGTTGAGGTTTTAAATTTCCTGCTAAATATTCCTGCTTGCCAATGCTGTAAGTCAGTCTGATGTCTGTTCCCTTTCTGCTGTTTGTTTGTTTGTTTTTCAATGTCAGAAAACAGACCTGGGTGCTGGTACAGGCTGGGCAAACACTCTGCCTCTGAGCTACATCCCCAGTCACTTCCTCTTCTCTCTTTTTAAAGAGGGGAAATCAGAAAGCAAAGCAAAGGAAGACCCTGATGCCATGGAGCTTATGCAGTTATCCCTCAGTATCCATTAGGGAACTGGTCCAGTATCCCTTACAAATACCAAAATCTGCAAATACTGTATCTCCATTTATTATAGTAAATAGTAAATTTGCATAGAACCCACACATATTCATCTCATATACTTTATGTCTTCTCTAGATTACTTAATAACACCTAATGAAATACAATGCTATGTAAATAGTTTCTATATTGTATGGATGAAGGAACAAAAAAGTGGACTTTAGGGAGGATTAAAAATGGTGGAGTAGAGACTCGCAGCAAGGTATGTCCTCTCCAAGATCTGGTTCCAAGACATCTGGAAAACAACTTGGTAAAGAGAAAAAAAACTAGATCTCTGGGAATTAGGACAAAACTGACAGGAAGAAAGAAACAGTCAGCAAAGGAGCCCTGGATTCTGGGGAGAAGGACCTATCTCCACTAACACAAGATAAGCCCAGAGAGATTGGCAGCAAGGAGAGACAATAGACTCGGGTGGCAGCACCAGTCTCAAGAAAAACCCAGGGCTATTGTATACTGCAGAAACAGGATGAGGTTTTCCTGTAAAAATGAAGCCTGCACAAAGCAGGCTAGACTTGGTGAAGAAATCCAGTGCAAGGCATGCCACATTCAAGTGCTTCATCAAGAACCATTTTGAGAAGGAGCTTACAGTTTAAGACTGAGCAACAGAACAGCTACACCTCAGGGTTTCTGGTGTTACCCTGCCACAGTGCCTGATAGGAAATAGCTGCAAGAGAGTCACAGAGAAGATGCAAGCTTGACATAGAACCCCGGAGAAATTTAAGCTCAGGCCAGGAAAACGCAGGGTTTTTGCCTCCAAATTAAGAAGCCAGGCCTATCATACATGGCTCTCAGAGACGGCTGGGTCTGAAGGAGGGGCATGAAGTCCTGCAGATGGCTGGATCCCTTGCTCGGCCCAACTGCCCATGTCTAGCACAGACCTCAGCAATCCATTTGCTTTCCCCATCTACCGCTGTCATTCAGGGATAAACCTCAGCTTCTTTTATCCTCGTTTTCTTTTTTGTTCTTTTCTCTCACTTTTACCCATTTCTATTAATTATTTTTTACTCCTTAATACAATCATTTATTTCACTGTTTTCCCCCCTCATCTTTCTTTTATTTTTAAATTTCATTTCTGTTATTCTCTCATTCCCTATCCCTCCATCTTTACTCGTATTATTATTAAACTTCATTAGTCTTTAGATATTTAGTTAACTCTACACTATTATTGTTGAATTCTTTTGTGCTTTTAATGATGGTACTGTTGTCAGTATTTGGTCTGTCTTTGGGTCTATGTTATAATTATAGATCTCTGTTCTGTGGTTCAGCGTGGTACAGTGGTAGTTTCTGTTGGTTCTCATGGTATACCAGCATTGTTTTTCTCTGATCCTATTATTGGTGCTGATGTTCTCATTGTCATGGTGGCATAATTGCTGCTATAGTTTAGTTTTTAACTCCATGTCAATATGCAGCTTGTGATTGTATCATCAAAAATACTGTGGTTCATTTCTGGAGAACTGGGTGCTGGGCCAATTATTCTGTGCCTTCCCCTCCCCAATTAACTGAGGTAATCAGATCTTGGGACAGATGTCAAGGTCTATAGTTATCAATATCCAAGTGCATTCCTGAAAAGAAGACATTGACTAAAGAGATCTCCATACCAGTGACAAGCCTTTGCCACCATAATCAACCAAAACCCTAAACCTAACCCTACTGTTCTCTGAAAAAGGAAATCAAAGAGGACATCAGAAAATGAAAGCATAACCATCATCCCTAGGTTGAATCATTGTTATCAAAATGCCTAAGTTATCAATACTGATATATAGATTTAATGCATTCTCAACCACAATACCAACCACATTCTTCACAGAAGTAGAGAAAATTATCCTTAAATTTATAGAAAACCAGAAGAGACCCCCAAAAAGCAAGAGCAGTGCTGGGCAAGAGCAAAAAAAGAGGCATCACAATCCTGGATTTCAAGTTTTATTACAAAGTTACACTGATTAAGAACAGCGTGGTTCTGGTACAAAAACACATATGTGAATCCATAAAACAGTAAAGGGTTCAGAAACAACCCCACATTCAGACACATTCAGCCATTTAGTATTTGTCAAAGGAGCCAAAAACATACACGAGGGGAAAGATAGCCTCTTTGATAAATGGTGCTGGGAAAACCAGTTAATCTAAAAGCTGAAAATTGAATCTATATTCTTAACTCTCACTGTGTACTAGACTAAAATCAATATAGACAAAAGAAATAAACAATAAAATAGCAACATTTAACCTCCTGGGAGATAAAATAGGTAAAATTCTTGAAGGCAAATGTGTAAGTAAGGACTTTCTGAACAGAACTGCTATTGCACAAGGAGTAAATTAAAAAAATAAATAAATGGGTTTATATAAAATTAAAAATCTTCTGCACAGAAAAAATACAAATAACAGAGTGAAGAGATGACCTACAGAGTGTGAAAAAATGTTTTGCCAGTTATTCTTTGAACAGAGGACTAATACATACAACATGCAAAGAACTAAAAAAAATAGACCCCCTAAAATAAGAGATCCAATCAAAAAAAGGCAACTGAAATAAATATACACCTCTCAGAAGAAGTACAAAGGGGTTATAAATACATAAAAAATGTCAATATCTCTGAACCCTAGAAAAGTGCAAAGTAAAATATTTTACCTTATTATAGAAAGAGCATTTATCATCAAGAAATTAAATAATGACAAATGCAGGCAAGATTGCAGGTGAAAAGGAAGCATTCTGTGTTGCTGGCAGACATGTAAACTAGTACAAGTAATATGGAAATCAGTACGGGAATTACTCAAAAAACTAAAAATAGAAATTTCATTCCATCTATATATTCTCCTCCTAGGTATATTTCCTAAAAGAGTTAAAGACATATTATAGTATTACATTCTTATTCATGTTTACAACAGCACAACTCCTAAGAGCTACATCTTTTTTTTATTTTAAAGAGAATAAAACAGAACAAAGCAAATCAGAACAGAACAATGCAAACAACACAGGACTTCACAACAAGACAACAGGACATCAATAGTTGCTACCATAATGTCTCTTGTTTTCTTCGAAATAGTTGAACATACCTTCACACACATTAATATCAAACAACAAAATAGTATAAAACCATTCAAAAGGATAAAAGCATTACAGGACTTCAAAACCAGATAGCAGGAAATGAACAATGGCTACTATAATATCTCATTTTCCTCAAAAAAGTTGTCCATAACATCACACATAATAAAATCAGATAAACGACAACAGGATAGAACCAATCAAAACAGAAGAACAAAAGCATGGTAGGACATCAAAGCAAGATGATAGGAAATCAGCAATGGTTGCCATAATGTCTCATTTTCTTCAAAATAGCTGTTCCTATCATCACACATAATAAAATCAAACAGAATAAAACCAAGCAAACAAATGAATTAAAGCATTGTAAGACTTCAAAACAATATAATAGGAAACTGTGATTACCATAATATATCCCATTATATTCAAAATAGCTGCCCTTACCATCTGACAGAGTAAAATCTAACAAAACAGGATAGAACAAAGGGAATCCTAACAAAATTGTGAAAACAATACAAGAGTTCAAGACAAGAGAATAAGAAATTAACAGTAATTTCCACCTTTCCCTCCCAGGTGTTTCCTCCCTTATCACTCTTACAATAACTATTTTGCTTTTGGATCCTACTAACTCCTTCTGTTTCTTATGCTAGGGTTCACACATATGAGTTCAACCCATTTCACCCAAGGACATGATCTCCAGTTGCATCCATTTACCTACAAGAGCCCTTAGCTTATTCTACTTTAGCTGGGTAGAAGAGTTACATCTTGGAAGCTACTTAAATACCTATCAATGCATGAATGGATTTTTTAACATGCCATTTATGTGCAGTGGAGTGCTACTCTGCTATAAAGAAGACTAAATTTGAATCACTGGTAGGAAAATGAATGCAATTTGAGACCATAATATTAAGTGAAATGAATCAGACATGTGGCTCAAATATTGCATTTTTCTTGTATATGAGAAAATTAAAGTATAAACAAATTACTGAGCCAAATACATGGTAGGTAGTAGGATACAGGGAGATCTGGTAGTTATTTTGCAAATGGGAAGAGGTCCAAGAAATTGGAGGGCAGAGAGAGAGGGAAAGAGAAAGGAAGGTAAAAAGAATTAAATGTATTATACACAAGTACTAATTCCACTCAAGGAATGTAATACTTAGGTGCTATGGACATGTATTAATAGATATAAAAATTAAAATAAAAGAAAAAGTACACATATATAGTAGAGAGACAACCTGCGTTTAATATTCCCATCTACAGTCAGTTGAATTCATGGATAGAAGGTCAACTATATAAAGACTGGAAAACACTTACCATACACGTTCTTATGTGGTAAATGGTTGTATGATTTTATTACCATGTGCTCCTTCTCAGGACAGGCAAGGAGACAATATTCTTTCTTTTCCTCTAGGTTTAGCCTTGAACCTGGATGACATCAGTAGGGTGCCTATATTATAGGCCTAGCTGAGTTGGAAAAGAAATTCACTCTGTCTTCCCCTGTCCCTTCCTGTAAGAGTAGGATTATTAGCTCCACTGAACTCTGGAGATCAGTGAAGACATCTAAGTCTTAGCAACCTGCCCAAGGTCAGTCACTGTAAAAGAGAACACTGCATCTTAAAGACTCTTGTCTGTTATGCTGTGGCCGAACAGGGTGGCACTTTTCTTGCCTCTAGAAAATTTTGAAATTCATTAATACAATACTGCTTACTTAGAGCCAAGCAGGAGAGAGACGCTGTCACAAGTGTTGCTTGATTTCTTATTGTCAAAGAAACCTGTCTAAGGGCAACCACATAGGGCTTTTCCACTGGGGCGCTCAAAGGATTTACAGACTTGGAAATATCTCCAGAGAAGAACAAAACCACAAATAAAGAAAATTATATATATATAAATATATATATAATATATATAAATATATATATTAAAAATTATATATATAAATATAAAAATATATATAAATATATATATATATATATAATGTGCCTCAAAGCAATACGAAACAAGTAATCAGTCTTAAATGTTTGTTTTCCTTGGCCTAACTTCTAAGTCCCCAGAGGACTGCGATTAAGTGTCCCGTGGCTCTCTAAGCACCTACGCCTTCCATCCCTGCTGCACAGCCCACAACCTGGGCAAGATGATGTGTACAGCTGGTGACAGTGTGAACCAAGTCACTTTCCTGTTTCTCACCAAGACCTGCTAAGTTGCTGGGATGATTTCATTGCAGGTGATTTTTTCCCCTTTTCCAAACTGTTTCATTTGAACTTCTACAATGCATCTGGCTTTGAAGAGAGGAGAAAAGATTATAGCTTTTTCTGTAAAGGTCAGGTGAAGAGGGGGGATGCCCTGCAGGGTTTTGATATCAGGCCATACTAATGACATTAAACACACAGCCCATAATGTATTGCCCAAGCTGAGCCATTGATATTATAATAGGCCTTCCAGTGGGAGTTTTTATTCTTTGTTTCAGATAAATCCAACTACTCCCCTCCAGCTAATTTTGGGGTTTGGAACTTACTTTCTAGCCTAAGCAATGACTCTCATTTAGTCTTAGTCTCATGAAGAGAAAGGAATTTAGCAAGAATACAAGTGATGCATGGTAGCTGGAAAGACTGCATGCAAGAGCTGACTAGTGGCAAAGATAAATAATTCCTGTCTATAAATAAGCAAATTTTGTGCTGTCAGAAATTCATGTTTTCCCACCCTAGTAAAAACTAGTTTTGCTTCTATTTATTTGCATATTCATTTCAAATTTTCTGATCTATAAATGTAAGATTTTCATTATTAGTATATGTTTGTGATACAAAATGAATATATTCATTGTGGGATATTGCTTCATAATCATACTATGTCTTTTTCCTTGATATTTCCCCTTTCCTTCTCCTCCCATCCATCTCTCTACGTCTCCAAGTTTCCTCTCCAGCTCCCAAAGTCTCTCTGTATTTCCTATTATCTATTCTTTAGGTTGTCTTTAAAAGTAGAATAAACATGTATCAAGTTTCTCATTGGTTATGAATTAAATATTTAGCACACGATCTTTTTTATGTCCACATGAGAATTATAATCTTGTCCAATATGTTATATTATCTTTCCATAGCTTCTTGGAATGTCCCAAGGCATTATATACCTGAAGCCTGTATTGATTTTTCTCTTCTGTTGGTTTTTACCTTGTCCCTCACTCCTGGCACTTTAACGTTACATTTCCAAGTAAACTACCAGTATACGAGTTTTTGTCTTTTTTTTTACTTTGAGGTGGGGAGAAATATGGCATTAGAATATGGGAGTGACTCTATAAATGTTAGTTATTATTTGAGTAAATTTGTAAACTGGAATCAGCAAGAGAAAGGGAACCAGCAAGGAAAATAAACTGGGCTCTTGAAACTGACGATGGAAGTAAACTAGCATCTTGAAACTATCAATGCAATCCATATGTTAAGAATGAAAGCCATTAAAATAGAAGGCTCCTGGGCCTCCAACAAGAACAAGTCATCCTAGTAACCCTAGAAAGAGTAAGTGTCCAGAATGAAGGTAAAAGGAATCACTAAATATAGCATAATGTTGGGTTTTCTATCCCTATTCACTGTCTTTTCCCAACTGATAGACCCCTATTTCTTTAAATGAGATCTCAGTATGAAAGTCTTTTGGGTTTCAACATGACTGAATAGAGGAAGAGCCACATTGGAGTATCTCAGAGTACTGGAGTAACAAAATCATCTAAAAACACAAATAACTGGAAGAAAGGGAGTGACATACATCCAGATGCCAAAATCAATCTGAAATAAGAAACCTGTATATCACACAAAACACACTGATAGAAATTTATAAAGTGGCAAAACACTCTGTGCACAACACTCATTCATTATAAAAATCCTACAGAAAAGTGGAATACAAGGTCTTTACCTCAATCTTATAAAAGTCACTAAGGCAAGACAACAACCAACATCATACTACATGGTCAAAAACTGAAAGCTTTCACTCTAAAATCAGAAATAAGACAAAAATGTCCACTATCATAACTCCTATTCCATATAGATCTGTAAATATTAGTCAGAGCAATCAGACAATAGAAAGAATTTAAAGCCATAAAGATAGTAAAGAAAATAGTTAAATTATCATTATTTGCAGATGACATGATACTCTACATAGTTGACCAAAAAACTTCACCAAAAGACTTCTAGATTTAATAATCAAATTCATAGCTGGTTACAAAGTCAACATTCAAAAATCAATAGCATTCCAGTACACAGAAAACAAACTCATTGATAGAGAAGTTGCAGAGACCACACCTCTTACAATAGCATGGAAAAAATGAAATACTTAGGAATCAATCTCACAAATGAAGTAAAAAAAACTTTACTTGAAAACTACGGTACTCTGAAAAAGGAGAATAAAGAGGTTATCAGAAAATGTAAAGATAGTACTTGCTCTTGAGTAAAAATAACAATCATACTAAAAATGACTATACTCCCAAAAATTTTATACAAATTTAATGCAATGCCAAACAAAATACCATTAGCATATGTCATAATTGAAAGAAAACATTGCTAAATTTCATTTGGAACCAGAAGGGACCTAGACTATCAAAGGCAATTCTGAACAACAAAGACAAAGCAGGGGTCATCACAGTCCCACAAAGTTACTGTGATAAAAACAGCATGGTTCTGGGATAAAAAAAAAACCAGATCTTAGATCAATTAAATAGACTGAAAGATGCAAAAACAACTCCAGACTCACTCAGTCACCTTATCTTTGACAAAAGAGGCCAAACGCATTCACTGAAAGAAAGATAGTCGCTTTAATAAATGATGCTAGAAAAACTGGCTCTACATATGCTAAAGATGTAACTAGAACCATGTATATCACCATGCACTAAATTAAAATCAAAATGAATCAAAAATCTAAATATTAAAGCAGAAACAATGACTCTTCTGGAAGAGAGAATAGGTAGAACTCTTGAAGACATGGGTATAGACAAAGACTTCCTGAACAAAATTCTGATCACATGGAAAATGTTACAAAGAGTCAAAAAATGGGGTCTTATTTTTTTAAAAAAACTTTAGCACACAAAATAAATCCTCAACAGAGTGAGGTGACAACCTACAGAATGAGAGAAACAATTTTCCAGTCATTCCTCCAACAAAAGACTAATATCTAGAACATTTAGAGAACTGAAAAAAATCAGACCCCCTGCCAGATTTAAATACTCAATCCAAAAGTGAGCATCTGAGATGAATACACACTTCTCAGATAAAGAAGTAGAAATGGCAAATAAACATGTGAAAAAATACCTTTAGCATAACTGTTTTTGAGATATGTGAATTAAAAAAATGCTGTCATTCCCCCCTTATGTCTCAAAGAATTGCTATTATAAAGACATCAACCAATTACAAATGTTGTTGGGGCTGTGGGGGGAAAAGAACCCTTCTCCATTGTTGGTGAGATTGTAGACAAATGCAACCACTGCAAAAATCAGTGCAAAGAATCCTCAATAAGCTATTATGAGCTAGTTTTACAATTTGAGCAGCTATTTCCCTTCTTGGTATCATCCCAAAAGAATTAAAAGCATCATAGCACAATGCATCTTACCACAATGATAAATGCTCACCCATGTGTATAACAACATAGTTTATAATCCCTAAATCTTGGAAACATTCCAAATGCTCATCAATCAGTGAATGGGAAAAGAAGATTTTTAATGCAAATGGAGTACTATTCAGCCACAAAGAAGGATAAACGAGGCATTTCTAGGTAAATGCATGCATTTTGAGACCATATTCTTAAATGAAATAAAATTGGAGATAGATGTGTAAATATCACATTGACTCTCTGTGTCAGAAACTGAAAGTGTAAATTAGATAATAGATATGTATAGTAGATATTGTGAAATAGAAATTGCTCAAGTGAGAAAGGAAACTGGGGGAATAAAGGAATGAAGGGAAAAGAAAAAATGAAAAAGGAAAAATGGAACAAAACTTTTGTAAACAAGGAAGGTCAGAGGAGTTGAAGGGAAGGAAATAAAGATATATTATGTTCATATACAAATCTGTATGTTAAATGTGATCATTGTGTATATCTAGATTATACCAATAAACTCAATTTTAAATAGGAAGTCTCATGTATCTAAGTGAAAAGGGCACATCTGACTTGAGGAAAACATCCATGAAAATTTGAATGCAGAAAAAAAAGTTGAGTGCAGGGTACCATCTCCATGGTTGACTAGAAATCATATAGAACTCTACAATGAGCTGGAATTCTAAAAACATTGCACTGGTTAAGTTACAACTCAAGTGGATTCAAGAGTAATGAGACTTTGGAGCAGCAGAAGGGCTAGAAATTCAGGGCAGAAAACTTGGGGAAGAACATGTGGGTGGACTTCAGTAAGAAACAGCCATGGAGAATGAGAAAACCCTCTCTAAAAGGCGAGGTAGAGCTTGGGAGCGATATGGCCAGTTCTCTAGGACCTTTTCTCTTATGTATCACGCAGTACATCTGTAGGGAAACCTCAAGTGTCTTTCATGACATGGAATCCCATGGTATTTTTTTTTGTTTTCCAAATCCATTTTATTTCCAGGAGAAGGATAAAAAGCAAAACTAAAAAGAGGAGAAAAACTAAAACTAGATTTCAAACATGTCAGTCAGGGGCAATAATGGTATATACATGGTGCATTGTCATACTCAAATCATTCACCCAGAGCACAGGATATTTGCATTCAATTGTCTGAACAACATCAGCACAAATCTTTCTCTTTAGTGAACTCAGAGGAAGCAATAGTATAACCATATTAACTATTTTTACATACATATACATAAATATACATGTTTCTTTCAGCTTCTCACACTAATGAGACAATATGATTTTTGTACATGTGTGTATTATTATTTCACTGATGAGTATGGTCTCAAATTGCATCCATTCACCTATAAGTCTCCAGTTTATCATTCTTTATGACTGACTAGAACTCCATTGTGTAAAAATGCCACATCTTTTTTAGCCATTCCTCAGTCGATGGGCAAGTCGATGGGCATTTAGGTTGTTTTCAAGGTCTGGCTATTACA